>PVKZ01000341.1:901257-953793 GCA_004027375.1 Macroglossus sobrinus | reverse complement strand
AGAAGTCTCTTTATGCTTTATATTCAGCCACCAGCTTTACAAACCATGGACATCTCTCTGCTTTTTAGCCCAGCTCCTAGATTTTGTGTTCCTGGGAAGTTCTCTTGGCTCTCCAGCCACATCACTGGCTTTCTGCACCTCGGGAAACTTCCCTCTGCCTTGCCACCTTGCCCCCAGTGTTTGGAGGGCCACTGCAGGACTCTCAATGAAGGCCCAGAGTACCCTGGAGGAATTCCTCTCAGCGCTGTACTCATGCCTGCAGCCTTGCACATGAGGCAGATTTACATACCAAAGGAGACCTCTTAGCTCTCCTGCATTTGGGTTACTACCCGTGTGCATTTGGTGACAACCATGGGAAAACACTGATCAGTGAGTGCATACTTGCTCTGTAGCTGGTGTTCCTTGTCCACACACAGCCACGGAAAGTTCGGCTGTTCTTCCGCCTTCCATCTCTTATAGATGCTTTATCCTTCACCACTCTGTCAGAAATGAAAGCTTCTATTGTTCTTATTTCCTAGTAAGGCCTTATGGCACTGAAATTTAGTTTATTTAGGTTTCTTTGTATTCTCATATCTCTGATAGAGTTTTAAAACTATGATTTTGTAGATTATTCTTATCGGTAGGTTGTGAGTGAGTCTCTTGTGATTCTCTACAACCTAATGAAGGAGAAGTCTTTCTTGTGTCCTTTTGACTTGATCTAATTCATGTTTTTTCAAATAGTTTTTATTTTGAAACCATTTCAAACTTATGGAAAGTGGCAAGTATAGCAAGAACTTTTTTCTTCTAAACCACTTGAGAGAAATTAGTCAATACAATGCTTCATCCTCCATGAGAACTTCATATTTCTGACAAGCAGGTACATTTTCCTGCATAACCTAAATGCAGCTGTCAAAAATTGGGAAATTAACATGGACACAGTGCTACAGTCTAATCCTTAGGCCCCATTCAAAACTGAAGGCCAGTTATTTTGTAGAATATTTCTCAATTTAGAATCTGATGTATTCTCGCGATTAGATTTGAGTTACGCACTTTTTGCTAAATACAATCGATGCTGTTGTATTATCATGTCAGCCTGTTAGGTGGCTCCTGATTTTGATTTCCTCATTACTCATGATGTCCATTTTGATAGTTTGATTAAGGTGGTGTCTGTGAGGCTTCTTTAACGTTAATTTTTCCCCTTTGTAGTGAATAACTATTATGCAGATGTAGTTTGTAAGTATATAAATATCCCACTTTTCAGGCTTTCAGTTTATTCCTTTTTTATGTCAGTATAGATTCATGGCTTCCTGCTTTATTTATTATTCATATTGATGCTCAGATTATTCTAGATTTGACTAGAGGGGGGTCCTTCGTTAAGCCGGCCTCTGTGTCCTTTTGACGTGTTCCATTATTCTTTGAGCACTTTATTTTTAGCACTACAAGATAGAACAGGCAGTTTGTATACTTTTCCTCCTTAGTTTAGACTTAACCATTTCTTCAAGAGTCCCTGTTTTTTTTTTAGTATATAATGACATTCAGAAACCAACATCTGGGGTCTATGTGTGATCATTGCTATGGGACTGTCACAGCTCCTAGGCCCTTTCCCCGGACAGAGTTGGGGAATATAAGCATGTGTTTGTGTACATGTAAACATACGTGCATGCATGTGCATATAGACACACATTTACATTAATTTGTAGATCTCTCTCTCTGTATGGGAAAATGAGTTCCTGCCAGTATTTCCAATTCTAATCTAACAGCACAGAATTTATTCTAGTTTTCTCTCCTCCCTTTTTTCTAATTCCTTTCTCCAACAATGATGGCTCTTATTATCCTTCTATGAATTCCTTATCTGATTAACCCCTCTGTCTATCACCAGTCTCCCATAGCTGCCACTAGCCTCTCTCCTGCTTGGACGACCTCATCACTCCACTTGAACTCTCGCCCACCCCGCCAGGTTGCCCTGGCCTGGGTACCTTCACTTAGCTTGGTCTCTGACTTCCCATCCTAGGCTGTTCTCTTCGCCTTGCTTAGGTTCCCATACCCCACTCCAGACTACCTCTCTATAGGGACATCTCGATCACCCTGCTTAGGCTCTTGACATTCTGTGCCAGTCTGCCCCACAGCAGACACATCTCACCTGCTTGGGCTCAATGTCCCATGTTAGTTCATCCTCATGTGTACGCTGTCCTCAACCTGCTCTAACCCCGACGCCTCACACTGTGCCCTCCTCTGTGGCAGTGCCCTTGTCATCTCCTTGGGCTCCAGCTCTTCATGAAGAGCTCTCCCTTTCCCCTCCTCCCATCCCCTGTGAATTCTTCTAATCCTGCTTGGCCTTTATACTCCTTACCTGACATGGACTTCAAAAGCAACTCCCATGCCAGGTCGCCCGCACACGTATATGTGTAATACTAACTATAAAAGGGAATAATTCCATCATTAAGTGAGCTCCAGTTGAGATGGATTGAGAAGTAACTCATGCAATAATTAATTCAGAATGCCGACTATGTTACGATTTGTTGCACAGCTGGCTTAGGCTTCTGCGTGCTGCCCCTCCTCTAGTAACACCAAGATTTAAGGGAAGTCACACAGTTTCATATTTCTGGTAAGATTATCACCCCCAACCCAAGTCATAATTCTTTCTGCCTCACCATCTTGAACCTCCCCAGAGATCTATCCTGGCAGGGAGACTAAATTAGAATTTATTAACAATTTCTCTTAAGAGATCATAGGATTAATCTCATCATTTCTTATGGCTAGTTCCTTTTATTCACAACTTGAAATCCAGATACAGAACAAGGTACAGAACAAAGTGAATGGTATGCTATCATTGTGCTATTGTTGTTTTAATATTTATATCATTATATATATATGTGTGTGTATTAATATATATTTTCAACAAATATTTCTTAAATAAGAAATAGGTAACAAGTAGCACGGGTACCTCCAGGGAGGGAAGCCAGATATTTGGAAGTACTGAGGAAGAAATATTCTTTATTAGATATAGCGTTAAGTACTTTTGAGTTATACATAATGTGAATACATTTACCTATCAAAAACAAATAAAAATAACATGGAAATATAACTATTGAATGAATACCCTCAGTTAGCTAGGCACTGTAGAGTATATAAGCAGATGGTCAATCACAGTGTCTTCTCTTAAGGGGATTACAGCCTTGTACTAAAAGATAAGTATGCAAATTACTCTAAAATCATTGACACAATGATAATTGCTGTCTGTATCAGAGATGAAAAACTATACATAACAGTGTCTCATGAATGGTTTATTGTTTAGTTATATGACCTATTCCCTAATGGTTTGGGACATTTAATGTTTGTTTATTAGTGGATTCAGGATCCTAGGCTGACTCTGGCTCTGTTTCATATACCCACTTTACTCCCCCGACCTCCCATCCTACACTCTTACCCCACTGATTTGGGAATCATTCAGATATGTGTGTGTGTGTGTGTGTATTAAAAAAATGTTTAACAGCTTATTAAGGTCTCATTTATATAGCAAAATATGCACCCATTTTAATTGTACAGTTTGATGAGTTTTAACAGATCACCATAATCCAGTTTTAGAACACTTCCATTCTCCCCCAGAAGTTTCCTTGTGTCCTTTTGCTCTCTGTCTCTGTTGTTTTGCCCTGACCTATATATTTTCTTTGAGGAAAAAATTATTACTTCATACTATAATTTCCAATTCTGGTCATCCCGGAGGCATCGTCTTCTTTTGCCACACCTTGTCAATGAAAGACAGTTTTGTTGGTGTCAAACCTGAACCTGGAATTACCACCATGTTGAATGGTGCGTGGCGACCCCTCCTTCTTTTGTTTGAAAGAGTTACCTGAACCGATGCTGACAATGTTCATTCATCTCCTCTACCTCTCTGTCAGTTCAACTTAGAGTGGTTTGGCTCACTTTCCTTCTTTCCTTTTCATACCCTGATTTTAGAAAAATACTAAGGCATACAATGAGGATCTCTTCTGCAAGATAAATATAGTGATGTCACACCTAGGTATTTTAAGTTAACTTTTATCAGATGCCAAATTGCACAAAGTACTTTAAACCAAATCACCAGCTACAGGGGCATAGTGGGAATACAGAGGCCAGGAAAACCCTGGAAATGCATGGCCCTGTCTGACCCCATCCCAGCAGTTGAGAGGAGGTGAATATGGAGAATAGCTGTGGCTCACTTCTTCACCCTGGAGTGTAGATTTCTGATGAGAGTCCCTTTTCACCTCTTGTTTTTCATATTAGGAAACGACAAATGGAGAATTCAGGTGATTTGCCTTAAACCTCTAGCTAGGTGGAGCAGAACCCAACCCTGCTTTTCCTGCGCAGAGCGCTGCTGCCTGTGGTGCAGGCCCAATGCAGGGGAGACTGCAGAAGAATGGAGAAGGCTGAGGTATATCCTGTTCAGACCCAAGGGTGGTAGCAGAAACCACATTCCTCTATATGACTTCAGTGACATGACTCTGCTACTTGTGGGCTGTCACACTTGGTGTTTTAAGTTCTCTACACTGCTGTACCTTTCCTTATGGTCAAATGTAGGTAATAATAATAATTTTACCTTCACAGAGTTATTGTGAGGCTCAAAAGAGTGAATTTACGTACTAATAGTGGACACTCAGTAAATGTTAACTCATATGATGATGATGTTGATTTCTGTTCCTGGATTCCAAGAACCTTCTAAGTGTAACCTGTGTGGGTCCCGGGTCTGCTGGTCCCAGGTCTGGCTGTGATACAGGCTCACGGCTAGGAATAGGACCTTGAATTGAGAATGTTATGTTAATGTAGTAGGGCGCCTGTGCCCAAAATATGTAAACAAACTTCAGCTTATTGTATCACGCATGTGTGGCTGAATGCCACTATTGTACTTTGATATGTGTGGAGCCCATGTGGTCCCCTGAGGAGAAGAAAGGGAGCAGAAGAAGAGCAGAA
The DNA here is from genome assembly GCA_004027375.1 of Macroglossus sobrinus. Taxonomy (NCBI): domain Eukaryota; kingdom Metazoa; phylum Chordata; class Mammalia; order Chiroptera; family Pteropodidae; genus Macroglossus; species Macroglossus sobrinus. Next base: position 948,867 of record PVKZ01000341.1, on the reverse strand, counting down.
GCAAAAGCGAGCTCCTGGCATTAAAGTTGGTACTTGCATGTAGGCTCCTTGTGCATTCTTCCAAGTAGGCGTCTCACCACTGAAACCTTCCCTTCTTGATCACTCGGCGCTGACACCCTAGCATCTGCTCTTTGGACCACTCAGCCCTGAAGATGAGTGTTCACAAGCATTCCCAAATTCCCTCCTCTTCCTTCTTTTCACCATTATTCTTCCACCCTCTCATGTTGCTTCTGTCATTCAAAAGAAATGGGAATAGATGCAGATCGAACTCTGAAGAACGAATCAGCCCACAAATATTTAGATCAGCAAGAGTGTTAGATAATGTGAGAGCTAACAGTTTTTGCCTTTAAGAAGCATTTAGTCTTAACTGGAGAGTTAAAATTAAGAAGTGCACAATGAAAGGATGATTTGAGAAAATTAAAATGGAATGCTGATTATATAGTATAAGTAATTAAAGAATAAATGAATAGGTAATATAATGCTTAAGATGTAATAATAAAATAAGGACTGCTAATATTTCTGAGCCCATGCTATGTATCAGATGCTTTTCTAAGTGTTTTATGTACATCCTTTAATTTGCACAGAAGTTCTCTAAAGGTAGCTACTGTTACTGTCTTCCTTTTCAAAAGAAGTGAAAGCTCAAATAAGTGGCTTCTTGAAGGTTGCATAGCTGGTAAACTGAAGAAGGGGGAACATAAAGAATACAGAACAAATGAGGTCAGAGGAGGCAGAGAGTGTCGATCCAAGTAGATATTTGTCACTAATTCTGGAATTTTTCCAGATTTCCTCACTCGGTGAAGCAACTATTATCAGCCCTCTAAAAGACAAACAACAAGCCCACCCACCCACCCTTCAGTGTCTTCCCAGTACTCTTTGGACAAAGGAAAGACAAAGCCACTTAGCATGACCTGCAAGGCTCTGCTTAGCCCCAAGAGCCTCTCCAGCAACTCTTCAACTTATCCTGCTTCCCCCAGTCCCTAAGCTGCCCGCCACAGGGCCTTTGCACATGCTGTTTTCTTTACCGGCTTTCCTCTTCTGCCCTCTTCTATGCAAACTGGCAACCTTGGCAATATGCCATCCAACCCGAGTACTGCGGTGGCCACTCTTTCTATGCACTCAATCTGCTGTATCTACATAAGGGTCAGTTGCTAGGGCATAAGCTTCCTGATTGCAAGGGAGTGTCAGCACATTTTGAGCCAGGTTGTGGGAGATAGCCTTAGGCTCTTGCAGGTGGACCCAAATGTCCTTTCACATATTTGGGCCCTACAAAGACCTACTCATGATCATCCCCTCCATCCCCACTCAGCTTATGTAAACCACAGGGCTAATCTCTTTAGAACAGCTCAACTATCAGAGCAAAGGGTTAACTGCCAGGGCTTATGAATGATCACCAGCCAAACTGCTCTGAGTTTAGCCTGCTGGCTGCTGTGTGAGAGGCTCTACTTAGAGCAATGTTATGCACACTGCTAGGAGCTGTGGCTCTGTGGGGGTATATCAACTTTCTGATCCTTTGAAAAGCTGGGACCAAAATCCCGGGGGCATTTTCTCTTTCTGTTGTCTCTGCCACAATGCCTAACCCATCCCTTCCAGAGTCACAGACACATCTAACTCAAATGGTAGCCATGCTTGGAAGATGCCCAGAGCTTTAATTTGCTTCACTAGTATGTCTGTCTTCTCAGTCCCACATGTGCCCTTTTATTACCAGGTGGCATGAAGGACAGATTCCCTGTAAAGGTGGAGAATAAAAGTCCTCCCAACCCCCAAATCCCTGTAAATACTTGCACCTCCTTTATATACTTAAGGCTTGGATAGGCTTTCATCTATCAAACATAGCTTCCGGGACAACATGTGTCTTACTTAACCAAGCGACTCTTAAACCTTACGGCTGTGCCTGGGCCTTGAATTTTCTGTGAGTTCATTTCCCATTTCCTCTTTCACAGATGTTCCAGCAAAGCCCACTGTGTCCAGCAGCAAAGGCAAGTCTTCACAAGTTAACATTACATCATCAGTGCCATGGGTCTGTGTTACCGATGGGAGGAGAACCATCCTGTGACATATCGTGGGGCTGTGCAGGTGGCACTGGGGAAATGCCACGAAGATTCGTTATCCTCCCAACCATGTGAAGTCAAATTGATTTTAGAAATCTGTGCTTCTCAGTCTTTCCATGAATTTCCTTGGAGATGAAGCACTTTGGCATGAACAGTTTTGTAAAAGTATCAGTGTAAAACAACTGTCTGTAAATAACAATTGACTTAAAAACGGCCATAGTTAAAGATCTGATAAGAGTTCACATACACACACAAAATGCTGCAATTGACTTAGTGATCCATTCCAATCTTACACAGCTTGACCACACAAAATTCTTTACTCAAGATCCCTTTACCATGAACCTTCCTTAAACCTCCTAAAATTTTGAAGTACCTTTCAGCGTTTGTCCTATTTTTTTCCTTTCTTATTTTAAAACAATTTTTTTTTTTAGTTTAGGAGAAAATTACTTTTTTACAAAAAAATTCTTTATATCTTTTTTATGTCGACATAAAAAACATCTAAACCTATAGAAAGTTTTTGTAAGACTTTATTTGAGCCAAACTGATGACATGTGTTGGGGAGCAAGAGAATCACAGTTTTGCAGCCTCTTTTGTGTATTTGAAATTAAAGAGGGAAGGAACTAAGGATGATTATATGGAAGTGGAAAAACCAAGGCGGATATTGGATTACAGGATAGTTAACAAGATTATGTGCTTTCTTATGGGTGGTTGAAACTTATTTCAAAGGTGTGTTAACCTAGATGCACAGAACCAATGGACAGGGCTTGCTTAAGGCGAAGATAAACCTTTTACTAATGGAATTATTATATGCCTGGGACCTGACTACCCAGCATGACCTGCCCAGCTAGAAATTTTTGAGTGGATCATGCTGTGAAGTTACTTTCCATAGAACCTCTTTTTTGTCCACACTTCCCCTGAACAAAATTGCATTTTTTTATACTTTCTTTTACATATAGTACTTCTTTGACATATAGTTCTTTTTTTCATCATTATTTTGTAGTAAAAGATCTCTTTCACTTTTTTTTCCCCCTTTAGTCTCTATGGGCCATGTTTGGTTTAGCTTTTAGCTGTTTACCTTTTAAAGACATGATAAAATTTACAACTTTAAGAGACCAAAAAATGTAAATTTTCTCCTAGGTGGTTTTGGAGTAATTGCTATTTAAAAGTGTCCTTTGAATTGGGATCTGACTGCATGGGGCCCTGGGTCTGTTTCACTGTCAATCACCACAACTCCTTCCCCTTTACTCTTAGCACTTTCTCAGGGATTCTACCTCTTAGCATCCCAATTAGGCTTTGTCACAAGCACGTGGACTTTAATTTATGGCAGCTTGTGTCCTCTTGGCTTTGCGAAATGGCACCCTAGGATCTTTTGTTATCCTGCTCTTTCACTTGTCTGCCAGTCCTGAAGCTCTTCTTCCAACTCTCTAACTTGAGTTTCAACCTCTAGTTGGGCATTGGTGAGCAGCTGAGCTGCCGTAGAAGCCAGCCTCTGCACAGCCACTTGCTTTCCTTCTCTGTTGTATTGTGCTGTGTGCAGTTCCTCAAACAAGCACGTTAAAGCTAGCTGGTGTTTTTAGGGAGACCCTATGCTTAGGTGACAGTCCATAAGCATCTAACATAGTGGACACTCCTCGCCATATAGACTTTTATGGCCAACTCAGGGTTTCCCCTTGGGTGTTTCTTTCCCAAGATTGAATTCTTTGGTCTCCTTGCTGGCTTGCCAATTGTTGAGTTGCAACCTTCTTGGGAGTTGCCGAGTGTAATTTGAAAGTGGCCCCCATACTTGGAGAGCAAGAAGAGATAGAAGGTGGACCTCTTCAGATTGGGAAGTGGCAGGTTTAATAAGCAAGGGAATTTACTTTTGGGCTGTCCTGAACTGGTGCAAAATGAGTAATTTCTCCAACCCACCCACCAAACCTTAAAAGTTTAAATGGGGGCCCTAACTGGGCTCAGTCATGTACCCAGGGATCCTTAACTGAGGTCAGTCACACACCCAGTTCAGATGGTCTCAACACCCCATTTCTATCTCAAGGCTATATATATATATCCTTGGGGCAGCTCCTGGGAGCAGGGAAGTCAAGCAGTACATACATTACAAGCACAGGGGAGGGAATCAGGTGCCTCCAATTGCTTGGGTCTGGCTCATGGATCAAACTGGCGGTCACATCTTGACCATCCCCAGTAGCTTCTCTTCCTAGTTCTGGTGCATTGTGTTTTCTCTCCCTTGTTCTTGCTGCACCGATGGTCAGTGGTGCGGGTCTGTGAGCACAGTGGTGCTCTGCCCTAGCTGTGTGCCCATAAAGACCATGCAGGCCCGGTGACCACCTTCCTGTGACCCTCCCTGGTTCTTCATGATCCATGCTAGCAGTGGCCTCTGAAGCCTGAACTCCTGTGCACATCTGCCCACCAGCCTCCGCTCACCTGCACCCTGGAGAGTTGTGTCCTGCCTGACTAAAGACTGTGAACCAGCTCTGGCCTGGGCAACCCACTGGCTTCTCAACCATCGGTGTCTGTAACAACATCTTTTTCAATGAGACCTGAAGACTAGCCTTTGGGATGGGGCCTCACCTCCAAGTCTGTCTTTCCTTGTGTAATCTCTCTCAGTTCTAAAGTATCCTTTAAAGTTCTCTTTATCACTCTGTCCAACTTCAAATTATACTACAAAGCAACAATAATCAAAATGGAATGGTATTGGCAGAAAAACACACAGACCAGTGGAACAGAATCAAGAGTCCAGAAATAAACTCATGTTTATATGGGCAAATAATTTTTATAAAAACTTCAAAAACATAGAGTAGAGAAAGGGAAGTCTCTTCAATAAACGGTTCTGGGAAAACTGGAAAGCCACCTGCAAAAGAATGAAACAAGACTATTGTCTTTCACCACACACCAAAATTAACTCAAAATGGATTAAGGACCTGAATATAAGACCTGAAACAGTAAAATGCATGGAAGAAAACAGGAACTAAACTCAAGGACCTTGGACTTAAAGAGGATGTTATGAATTTGGCCTCAAAGGCAAGGCAAGTAAAGGCAAAAATAAATGAAAGAGATTACATCAAACTAAAAAGCTTCTGCTCAGCAAAAGAAATCATCAACAAAGTAAAGAGACAACCATCTAAATGAAAAAATATATTTGCAAGCGACGCCTCTGATAAGGGCCTAATATCCAAAATATACAAAGAGTCATGCAACTCAATAATGACAAAAAAAAAATCCAATCATAAAATGGGCAGAGGACATGAACAGACACTTCTCCCAAGAAGACATACAAATGGCTAACAAACATATGAAAAGATGCTCAACATTGCTAGCTATTAAGGAAATGCAAATCAAAACCACAATGAGATACCACCTCACACCTGTTAGATTAGCTATAATCAACAGGACAAGTAATAACAAATGTTGGAGAGGATGTGGAGAAAAAGGAACCCTCATACACTGCTGGTGGGACTACAAGTTCATACAGCCACTATAGTAAACAGTATGGAGGTTCCTCGAAAAACTAAGAATTAATCTACCATATGATCCAGCAATCCCTCTACTGGGTATTTACTCCAAAGACTTGAAAACTCATATCCGAAAAGATATTTGCACACCGAGATTCATAGCAGAATTATTCACTGTGTCCAGGACATGGAAGCAACTGAAGTGTCCTATGATAGATGATTGGATAAAGAAGCTGTGGTACATATATACAATGGAATATTACTCAGCCATAAGAAGAGATGAAATACTGCCACTTGCAACATCATGGATGGACCTTGAGATCATCATGCTAAGTGAAATAAGCCAGACAGAAAAAGTTGAAAATCACATGATATCACTTATATGTGGGATATAAACCTAAAAACAACAAATGAACAAGACAAACAGACACTCATGGACAAGGACAATAGACTAGTGGTTATCAGAGGGTAGGGAGAAGAGGTGGGGAGGTAGATGGGGTAAAAGGAGTCAAATGTGTGTGGTGACAGAAAGAAATCTAACTATGGGAGGTGAACATACAACAAAAATATATATATATGCCTTACTGTTAAAATTTACACCTGAAACTTACTGGACTTCATTAACCAATGTCACTATAAAAATAAATAATTAATTAATTGATTAAAAAATAAAATAAAGTTCTCTTTATATCTTATAGTTATGCTCCTAGCATAGGTTCATAATTCTTTACATTAAACTTTCCCTGTTTAAATTATTGTGTGAACCTCCTAATTGGACCCAGACTGATGTAAGTACATTCTCTCTTTGACAGAAAGCTAAAATACAGAGCCTTCTCTTTTACTAGTAAGGTTCTTTGTCTCCTGACATCTAGTTTGATCTCTGGATTGGAATTCCTGCCATCCATGAACTGCAAATATGCAGTTATGGTCTTAAAGGGATCTACATGCCTGGTCTTCATTCTGCTTCAGTTATTGGATAGTTATCCCAGCTATATTGCCTTCATATATGCTTATCTTACCTTTCAAAGGTTATTCATATATTTATGTAATGACTGGAAGATAAACTCTGGCAGTGAGAGTCTTCTCTAGCCAGTTAAGTCAAGCCTTGCTTTTCCTTTCTGAAAAATATCATCCCTGAGTTTATGGTATAAGTAATATTAAATAAGATGTTGAATGCTGAAAAATGGTTTCAATCAGAAGTAACTATATTTCTATATCATAGGGTTGTTATGGGAAGGAAATGAAATATTCAAGGTAAAATGCTCAGCTTAGTCTTGGCACTTTGTATGTGCTCAGTTATTGTGAGTTCATTCATTCATTCATTCATCCAACTCATACTTAGTAGTCAGGTGCCATGTGCCAGGTTCTGTTATCAGCATGTGGGTATGAAGATGAACAAGATTTATTTTCTACCCTCGAAGAGTGGCCAATCCAGTCTCCTCGATTTAGGATAAACCTAAGTATACCTCCTCATTCTGTCCCAAAGATATGGACTTTCAAATAAGTGGAATATAATTAACAGTTTAGTCATAAAATGTACAACATGGAGATAAGTTCACATGAGAATTTTCTGCTGTACTGGTTTGACATGAGCTTCGATGAGCCCAAGTTATCATTGGGCCATATTCTTTTTCTGTAATTGACTATAAATATTTTTAGTCACATGTGATATGTTATATATAGAATGTTACTATATAGTAGCAATGTGAAAAACATTACAAACAGTACTTAATTTCATATTTATGACTATCTTCTAAACTAAGCATTGTTATCCCTATTTTATAGATGGATGAAGGCGATGCTCAGAGTGTTTGAGAAATTTTCCTTTAAGTTACTCAAAAAGCAAATGCAGAGCCAGGATTCAAATAATTTCATCTGACTAAAAAGCCCATGCTTTTATCAACCATACCATACTGCTTTCTTTATTTGATTTTCAGCTTTGTTGTGCAAGGACTGGACTGTAATTTCTTTACCCTTCCCCCAACACCCAAATTCATCACAATTAATGTACCTACCTGTTTGCTTGACCATCTTTTTCATTAGACTAAACTCCTTTGAGGGTAAATGCAATCTGTTGTTTACCCCTGTTGTTCTGGTTGTTTACTACTGCTTAACAAAACCACTCTAAAGATTAGTGGCTTAAAATAACAAATCACAGTTCAGTGGAGTTGATAGGGCTTAGCTATATGGTTACCCTCTTGGGGTGTCTCATACTGCTGCAGTCAGGAGGTGGCTGAGGCTGGTGTTATCTGAAAGCTCAACCAGGCTGGACATCCTAGATCGTTTCTTTATCGTTTATCTGGTACATGGCCTTGGATGGCTGGAATAGCCGGGAGTGACTGGGCATCTCTCTATCTCCCATCATTTTCCATGTGGCTACCTTGGCTTCCTCACATTATGAGCTACTTCTTGCATAGTGTCTGATTTGCCCCAAAGTAAGCATTCCAAGAGATTTGGGTGGAAGCTGCCAGGCTTTTTATGACCTAGGCCCGGGAGTTACTCAGTATTACATCTACCATAGTCTGTGATGAGTCACAGGGCCAGCTGAGATTCAGTATGTGAGGGAACTACCTCAGGGTGTGAGTATCAGGAGACATCATTCATTGGCGGCCACTTTGGAGACTAATTGCTATTGAGGGGAGAGGGCAGTCTGGGGAAGGAAAGCTCAGAGGTGGCACTATGTACATGGGATCTCTCAGAAAGTAGGAGTTAGCTAAGGAAAGAAAGGGTGGGAAAGAGGAAGGATGAGAGAAGAAATGGTCTTCTGGGCAGAGGGAATCCCCTGTATAAAGACTTGGAGATCAGAATCGGGAGTGAGAGGATGATGAGCATGATGCATTCAGATTCTACCATTTAATTGCCAGGTAACCTCGGACAATTATTTCACTTTTCTGCATCTTGGATTCTTCATCTGTAAAAGGGAGATAATCATAGTTATTATTTAGTAGCATTGTAACAATTAATTAATGCATAAAGTATTATTTAGAGCAATATCTGTTATTTAGAACAAAACATAGACAACACTCAAATAAGTATTGGTTATTGTTAGTGTGATACAAAGAAACATGGATAGTTAGAAATATGGCTAGAATATAGTCCACTGGATGGGGAAGGGAAAGATATGTGTCTGGAACAGTAAGCAGGAGCCAGAGCACAACTTGGTAAATTATACAAAAGTGTTTAAATTTGATCCGAGTAAATGATGAGATGTTGAGGATTTTAAGAACGAGAGAATAGACCAGATTTGAGATTTGAGGAAGTTCACTATACTAAAGATCTTCAGAACAGGGAATATTTGGGGAAAGAGGAAAACTAGAGATAGAGATCAGTTGGAAGTTATAGTTCAGGAGAGGGCCATAGTGGCCTGGCTTAGGGTTTTGGCAGTGGGGATGGAGAGAGGTGGACTGGCTAAAGGTCACAGTGCTGCTTAGTGACAGCGCAGGGGCTGGAGCTGCTGACTAATTACACAGGAATTTCCTGCCAGGAAATTAACCTTTTCACTTGTTTATTTAGGCATCAGTTTAATATGTGCTATTCAATGGAGACATATAAATAGTTACAAGTCACTGAGCAAGGATGGTTCAGCTGGGAGGTACAGACTCCATTTCTATTGCTATTGCTTGTGCCTGCAATTGCTAATAATAAATAGATGTGCTTTGATAAATCTCTGAGCCCAAGGGAAACTGAGCAAGGCAAGCAATTTTCTTTGAAAGAAGTTTTTTTTTTTCCCCCAGCTCTACTGGAAGCACCAGACACCATCCTCTCATAACTGCCTCATTTATTCTGGGAGTGTTTATTTGCTTTTTCTCATTTATTTGGCATGTAAAGAACTAGTAAGATGTGATCGGCTACTCTGTTGGGGCATGCTAGGCCTTTCAAGCTGTGTTTTTCAAACATTTTCTCCATAGCACAGATTGGTTATGGAGCCCATAGTTCTTAGAAAGTCTGGGAACAGCTGGGAACAGGTGACTTCAGGCTGCTACTTGGAGGAATGGGCTCTTGAGAAGAGGTATTTGAGGCATTAAGGGTGGCTGCTAGGACCATGGGCAAAGAATGAGCCTGGTACTGTTCTCATCTACTGAAGTAGGGAGTCCTGGAGGCCTGTGATTATATTTTAAATCCCTCTTGACAGGACCCACTCTAATTTCTTATCCACAAACACTCCATGCTCATCCCTGATTCCATGTGGAATCATAGAGTCCTATGTAGATAGAGTTCTACATGTTCTTCAGAGCTCAGGTCCCACCTCTGTGGCAGCCCGTTCTCAACCATTCCAGCCCAGTGGGTCACCCCAACACTCACCCACCCCTCTTCAAAGAATCTCAGAGATAGAGCAGGCACCGTATATCAGCACTTATTCATTTGCTGTGTATATTGTACTCCCAAAGGGTGCTACTCTTAGCATCTCCTAACTTTACTGGAAGTCTTTCTAATGCTGATGGTTTTCCTCCTTGCTTCCTAAAACACTGCTTTGAGTTTAAAGCAACCTCTGTTATTGACAGATCCAGAAGTATGGAATATGTGTTAGCCCTAATTTACAGATTGGGAAGCTGAGTAGAAAAGGGTTAAGTCACTTGCCCAAGGCTGTGAAGGTTGGCATTTATCCAGGAGCTAATCAGGAACAGTGCCCAATTAAACATTTTATATACATCTGTTGTTTAATCTTTCCAACAATCATAAGAGGTAGGTCTTATTCAGATTTTACTGCTGAAGAAATTGAAGCTTACAGTTTTTAAATAACCCCATAGCACTTAAGTGCCAAACACACCAGAAATCAAACCTAGGCAGTGTTTTTCATAGTTGCTTCTCATTTTCAGCACGTCCTACATTTGTGTAACACCTGTTTACCTCACACCTGTTTATCTACCTGTCATCTCTACAAATTAGACTATTTCCTTTTCTAAGAGCAGGGGCTTTGCTTTTGTTTTTATTTTCATCTTGGTCACTCCAGGGCCTAGCACAGAACCTGATGCCTAGTTGATGTTCACTAAGTGATAATTAACTACATGTTTAATGAATAAAAAGCCAAGGATAAAACTTACTTTCAGTTCCAGTCAGTACTGCCTCCCTGAGAAGGCTAGGTTTGTCTGAAGCTTCTCAGCGAGATCTCACAGGAGCCTCCACTACCTTCAAAGTCACCATCAGTCACCGTGTGTGAGGAAAAATTGTGCTTCTCAGCTTCCTTAGAAAACTCTGTGGAAGGAGGTGGGAGCTAAGATGAGAAAGTAGCTCCACTGGAGAGGGCAGAGAGCCTTCAGACCACCAGGCTGGGTCTTCCTCTGGTTCCTCTGTGCAGCTACAGATCTAGTTTCAGTCCACAGAAATCCTTGAGAGAGTGACATCAGTTTCAACCTACGGTGATGTGAAAAGTCCAGTCTCTGGCCAGAAGCATGAGGTTGGTCCTGGCTCTCCACTGGGCTAGGTTTGTGGCCTTGAGCCAGTAAATTAGCCTTATAAAGCCTTGGTTTCCTCCCTGTAAAGTGGGGCTACAAATCATGCCCACTGCATGGGGTTGTTGTAAGGATTAAATAAGAAAACGTGTGTGGCCCTTCTCACAGCGCATAGTGGATGGCAGCCCTGGTTATGGGCTCTTTAAGGGCCTGAGACGGGAACAGAAAAGAGTAACAATGATAACGTATGCCAATCCCCCTTCAAACCCTGTGTCTCAGGCCCCTGCGCTCCTTTTTCACAATCAAACAGTGGGAATTAATTTTCCTGGTCTTAACATTTTCTCTCTCTGGCTTCTTGGTGCAGCATCTCCTCTCTTCCTACCTACAAGTCAGGCTCCCAGCGGGAGATCAGTGGGGCAGCTGGACAAAAGAGAGGAAGGAGTCGACTATGGTGTGATCTCAGGTGAAGACCCACAGAGGGCAGTCTTTGCCGGGTCTGCCTGGAAGTGGGGAGTGGGAGTAAGCAGACTTGATCTTACTTGAGACAAGTTGGAGCTTTCATAGTCCTGCTCCTGCAGTTGCACTGGTCAGTGTCAGCCAGGCTTTGATTCAGGGCGATGGAGAGGCATCAGTTAGTTCCCAGATACTGCTGGCTCTTCACAGTTGCAGGCAGAGTGAGCTTGCAGCAGGGAAGATAGCAACTGTTAGGAAAGGAGCGTTGGATAACAATTTATACATAAGTATGAATAATAACCTAACACCCAGATTAATATACTAGCATTTCATGGCATATTAGCATTTCAAAATATTAATGTTCTTGGTCTACCCTCAGGTGGATGACAGGGTTCTGGTAGGAGATTTGGAGTTAGATGAGCTTTTCTGGGGTAGCTCATATCACAGGCTGGTTTTCATTTAGCCAGAAATGGGAGTAGGCTTTAACTGGTTTTATAACTGCCTGAGCTCAGCAACCCCTGTTTATAAGGTGCCCTCCACTCCAGCCAGGGTGTTTGCAATGCAAATCATCTTTCTCACTCTGGTGAAAAGGTCAGGGGCACACCCTGAGGTGTTTTGACTGTGCATTTGTTGCCTTTAGGGAGTTGAGGGCTGGGAAGTTAGTGCTTAGTACTTCATAGGTGTTGGATTAGTATTTGTAGAGTGAATGAGTTCAGGACTGAAAGGCAACCCTCTAGAGGAATGACATCTATTAAGTGCCTTCTTTGTTATGTCTGATCTAAACTTACTCTTCAGCTCTGAAGTCTTTCCTACTGTGAATCTCCCTGCCTTCTTTATCCCTCCAGGAGAAACTGCCTTCTTTCTTCTGAATTCTGTTTATTTACTTCTTTGCATTTAACTCACTGTATTGTAATCCTGTAATTCTATGTCTGTCTGTCCTATTAGACTGTGAGGGCTTTAAGGACAGGACTTCCTTTATTTATGTCCTGCAGTCCAGACCTTGGTTCCAGGTAGGTTAGTGAATGCTGATTGAATGCATGAATGAATGAACCAGATGGGTAAGCCAGATAGCTGTTGTCTTAAATTACAATATGAACATATGCATATGTGCGTGTATACTTAAAATGGTTTATCTTGATGACTCTTTAGTCAAGGTGATGCAGGACAGGGTGAATCCCCGCAAGTGGGGACTCAAGTCCTGTACTAAGTGAGAATTGGTGAGGGTCCTTGACTGCACACAGAAAAGAATTCAAGCGCATGCCAGAGTTAGAGTCAAAAGGAAAGTTTGTTAGAGAAGGAGTAACACTCCAGAGAGGGAGAGAGAGGGGGGAAGAGAGAGAGAGAGAGAGAGAGAGAGAGAGAGAGAGAGAGAGAGAGAGAGAGACCCTGAGTGTTCCAGGAATTCAGTTTACCTCTGTTTTTCTTTCACAGGAGGGGTGTGCAGCGTTAAAGGCACGGGGAAGTAGTTGGTAATCTCAGCAGGACTCTTCCTGTAGGTTCCCCGTTGTCTGTATGCCGATCAGCCAGGTTCCCATGTCAGGCAGCACGTAACAGGCTCTGAATACAACTTGATTTAATATTTAATTCTCATGCCCCTTTTGCACATTAAAGGCAAATCTAACCAAGGAAACAAATTAAATAATTGACTTATAAGGGATAAACACCAAATGCACAAGGCTAAGTAAGAGATCTGTCAGTTCCTGGGCCTCCCAACTTACTTAGTCAAGTGCCTTAGGTAGAGTAACTTAGACAACCACTCCTTTAGTTCGGGTCCAGGTTGATGCTACAGGACCAGAGGAGAGAGTGAAGGTGGGTAGAGAGTGCTTCTGTTTCACAGAGTCACAGCATACCTCCATGACAGATGATAACAGACATGGTACTTCGTTTTTGTATGTATTTATATGTTTTTTAAAAATTTTATTTTAGTTTCAAGTATACAATACCCTGCTTAGACATTTATATAGTTTATAAAATGATCCCCTATTACTCTTTCTCTCCTCTGGCTCTCCACATAGCCATTACATTACTGCTGACTGCATTCCTTATGCTGTGCTCCTCATCCCAGTGACCATCTATTAACTAAGAATTTGTACTTCTTTAACCCTCCACCCACTTCTTTCAGCCTCCCAATCCCCCTCCCCTCTGGCTGTCACCAGATTGTGTTCTATATTTGTGAATCTGTTTTGGATTAGTTTGTTCTTTTTGTTCCTTAGATTCTGCATATAAGTGAAATCATATGTTTATCTTTCTCTGTCTGACTTATTTCATTCAGTGTAATAACATTTAGATCCATTGTGACATTGTGAATGGTAGATTTCATTTTTATCCAGTTGTCTATTGATGGGCATTTAAGTTGCTTCCATATCTTGGCTATTGTCAATAGTATTGTCATGAACATAGAGATGCATAGAACTTTTCAAATTATTGTTTTGGTTTTCTTTGGATAAATACTCAGAAGTGCAATTACAGGGTCAAAAGGTAGGTCTATTTTTAATTTTTTGAAGAACCTTTAGGCTGTTTTCCATAGTGGTTGTACAAATTTGCAATCTCACCTACAGTGTGTGAGGGTTCTCTTTTTTCCACATCCTCACCAACACGTGTTCTCTGATTTATTGATGATAGCCAATCTGACAGGTATGAGGTGATATCTCATTGTGGTTTTAATTTGCATTTCTCTGATGATTAATGACCTTGAGCATTTTTTTAATATATCTATTGGCCATCTGTATTTCCTCTCTGGAGAAATATCTATTTAGGTCTTCTGCCCATTTTTGAATTGGATTGTTTGTTTTTGTTGCTGTTGTTGAGTTGTAATTTTTAGTTCTGTTTTTATGTTCATTCTTTTGATGAAATATGTTAACATCTGGGGAGTTATCTTATAACTTAAATCTGTAAAGCAATCATTTTTAACCGCTAGTGAGTTGAAGAACCTTGAAAATCTCAGAAAAATATGAAAAATGTAAAGAGACATTCCTGAACTTTCTGTTGTTTCCAGAGTTCAGAAGCCTCCTTTGTGCAGAGATCTTTGTGTTGCAAGATAAGTACAATGCCCTCACATAGTAGGTGCTTAACATGTACCATTGTGTTGAATTGAACTGAATAATGATTCTTGCCAATGGAAACAGTCTTGCAAAAGAGGGACAGGTAAAGAACATCTGATAACATGATTCAGAATCTTACAGGAAGACACCTCCAGTCTACCAAATTAAACCAAACCTCACATTTCCTTCCTTATTTGGTTTACTAATACTTTTATATTTACAACAGATTCATGCTTTGGCAGTAGGTTTGGTTTAAATTAAAGTGCCCCAGGGTTAAACCATTTAAATTTATCTGTCCTATATTTCTTATCATGAATGTTTATCAGCTTCTTCCTGGGAAAGGAAATTGATTAAGATAATGGATATAAAGCATATAATGCAGTGCCTGGAATAAGAAGGTGCTCAACAGATGTTAGCTTAAAACAGAAAAAGACAAAAGAGCAGATTAGAAGGGGGAAGGTGTTCAGCAGAGGAGAGGTGGGGAAGGGTATGGAATTAGTGATTGTGGGGAGTGGAGTAGGAGACCCAGGACTGAGCATCCCTTCCCAACTTGGTTTAGACTAGAGGGGCTTTGCCTGCTAGAAGCCCTTATGATTACACGTGAGCTGGAACCCTGGAATGCGATGAAGTCCCTGACTGATACTAAAGATACAGCCATTTGATAGTTCTGTTATGCATCTTAGAATGCAGAGAAATACAATAATAGCATCAAGTATGAATCATAAAAAATAAGCTGTGAATGGAGATATTTGCTAAGAGATGCAAGTCTGGCCCCAGATAAGTCCATTTTTCAGTTCTTTTCACTTGAGAAAGAGGAATTAAAGGAGGTGCTGCAACCCTGCCAAACCTAAATGCCTAAAAAGCAGACCATTGAAGGCTGCAGGGTAACACCAGCTGCGAATGAGCTCAGCAGGGTGAGGCTGGCAGGGAATCCACATGCAGCTCTCCAGGGGAAGCAGAGAGCACAGCCCCTGACCCCTGCAAAGTCAGCACATGCTGGGCCAAGGGGCCGAGGGCAGAGGGATGCAGGGGGAAGAACGGAGGAAGAACGGCCTGACTCAAGTTAGGGACTGGGCTGCGTGGGTGCTGCACCACGTTCTGAAAGTTGAATAATGTGCAGGTTACTTAACCTCTCTGAGCTTCAGTTCCTCATCTGTAAAATGAAGATAACATTTGCTCTGAAGAGTTTCTGTAAAGATTAAAAATGAGGCAAGGAAAGCACAGTTGCTGTGGAAACTGTAAACACTCTGGATGTCAGTTGTCATCATGAGAAAGAACTAAACTGGTTGGTTGTCTTAGTCTGCTGGGCTGCCATAACAAAACACCATAGACTAGGTGGCTTAAACAGCAGAAATTTATGTTCTCACAGTTCTGGAGGCTGCAAGTCTGACGTCCAGGTGATGTTGCTCTGAGGCTTCTGCTCTTGGTCTGCAGGTGTCTATCACTGTATACTCCAATGACCACTTTTTTTTTGTGCAGAGAGTACAAGCTCTCTGGTATCTCATCTTATAAAGGCACTAATCTCATCCTGAGTTGCTCTACCTTCATGACCTCATCTAACCCTAATTTGAGAGTTAGAGTTTCAACATGTATTTTGGGGGGACACGAACACCTAGTTAAAAAGAAACTATGGCTTCTTACAAATATTCCATGATGTGTTTTAGTGAGAGCAAAACGCTTCTCAGTAGTAAGCCAATAGGCTTTAAATAAAGTGTCAGAATAGGGAAATGCTTATTCCCTAGGCTGATCCTGCATTTCTCCGCCAGGCCTTTGCTGGTCGATCATTGCTGTATGCTTTATGTCACTTGTAGAGGCATCTTTTTAAAAACTGAGAGCCAGGGAAAACCTGATCTACACTGGCAAGTACAGTATGATGGGATATAGATTAATAGTGGTTCTCACCTTTAATCCCTCCATGGATACCTTTGAGAATGTGATAAAGCTATGGACATTTTTCTCAAGGAAAATGTACACACAGTTCTGAAAATGGAGAGGGGTTCTCACAGGAAATACCTCTTTGGATCCCTGGGGTATATGTGTGGTCCATGGACTCAGGGTATGAGCCCCTGCACGACGGAGAACAGGGAATGTTGGTGGTCCTTAAGAATATCCTGAAGAGTTTTTTTTTGCTTTTTGTGAGTAGGAGTAAAAATGCAAGATTTGAAAAAATGCATTATGTAAAAGAGTTTGCTTTCTAAGTTGTTATCCTTAAATAAATCATCAAGTGAGAATTAGGGTGATATCACAGCTGGATGCCCGCAACGGAAGAGTTCTAATCCTGAATTGCTAGTTAACCAGATTTGGGACCTAAGACACGTCCCTTGGTCTTTCTGAACTTTAGCCTTTCATTGGTCAAGCTTATTCCCACCTAGAGCTACCGTTTACTGATGCTCTATTATGGGCTGGACACACTATTCTAAGTGTACCACTCACCACCAAATATTATTACTAGTTCAACATTGCAAAGCACATATGTGTATCTATATCTCTCTCACGCACAGAGTATTATTATTTTGTGGAAAGAGAGCCATACTTCTTTATAATGGGAAAATAAAATTTCCATAAGTCGCAATCAGAAGTGCTTTCTCAGAACATCTAGGACAAGTCTTGGTTATGGGACACTGAGTAGTCATACCTGGATAGATCTGGGGCCTTCATCTTTAGCAAGATGAAGGCAGTTTGGTCTTCTCGCACTTTCTCTTAAAATAGTCTCCCTTTCTTAATACTTACCTTTGCCAATGCCTATTACACTGTTCCCTCCCAAGGTCACACCCATCAGTTTCTTCAAAAGATGTTTTCAAGCAGTAGTGGTTTGGGGTAGTATAAGAGAAATAAGGAAATGACTGGCAGGCAAGTGGCAGGCCCAATAGAACTTTCGTTCTGCTTTCCACCTGCTGTGGGCTGGGGCAGTTTAGGAGTTGCCATGGGGGTGTCCCTGCTGGTGGGGGCCTCAAGGTGTTTCCCAAGTGCCAGCCCACAGGAGTTGCACTTTGGTTTGGGTTTGTGTTTTTCTTGAATTAGCCAGTTAATCAGTCTCTTGTGTCTGCTGGTACCATTGGCCCATTACTGGGATGAAGCCAGGACCAGACTCAGACGTGGCCTGAGGGCTGAAAAGCAGACCAGGGACTACTCTTGTTCTACTCACTGTGGGACACTAGCTCTTTTGGCCTCAAAAAATACTGAATAAACTTAGCAGTCAAAGGACAAGGAGTACAAGGTAATAATCTGATTTTCTAACCTAAGACAGGAGATGAAGGACATTTTGATACAAAGGTGATCTATTGATTTGGATGAAGCTCTTTTATTGATTCAGTTTCATCTGAAATGCTACACACACCTAGCACAGGGGTTTTGTATGTTTTTTGAAAGAATATATGGATAGTTCTTAATTCTTTTACGTAAAAAGAAAAGCTGGCACAAAGTAGACCTTGCATCAA
Organism: Macroglossus sobrinus; assembly: GCA_004027375.1. Classification (NCBI taxonomy): domain Eukaryota; kingdom Metazoa; phylum Chordata; class Mammalia; order Chiroptera; family Pteropodidae; genus Macroglossus; species Macroglossus sobrinus. The sequence continues at coordinate 931,049 of PVKZ01000341.1, read as the reverse complement.
TATTTGGTTCTTACCCTTTTCTTCAGGTGCTTCATTCTTCTCCTAATAACTCAAGAAATTATGATTAAGGATATATTAAAGAATGTATATATTTTAAAAACCTCAGGCCAGTCTAGATTGGAAAGCCAAATATTTCGCCTATTCTCAGAGGAGAATTGATTTATTTTCATTTATTTTCTAAACTTCTTATCTTGGTAGGAATATTTTTCTGGGTTCTACTGTCTCATCAAATGAATTTTGGGAAAAAAATTTTTTTTTTGGACAAGTCAGTTTTCTTCTATGGGTCTCAGCCAAGCCTACCACTTTAGGGACATAGGGAGCTCTGGACATTTGGATGGTTAGTTTATTTGAAATCACTTTGTTTCACTTTAGAAGTAAAGGTCTTCCATATCTTTCAAAGTTAAAACTGTAAAGTGCCCCAGTCACTGTGAAGAGATGTGTTTTCATTCCTCTCATTTTATTTGCTGGGAGATACATGTTGTGGATTGAAAGGAAGAGGAAGAAATTCACAGTTCTATGCTGGGAATATAAATGAATCATCACTGTGATCAATTGGGAAAAAAATCCCAAAACCAAACAGCTATGACTTAAATTTGTGGAAGATGACACCATAGAGAATAAAAACAAGATGGAAAAAGTTATCTTTATGCTCCTGTGATATTTTTCCCTGTTAGCTAAATGATGACTGACATATTCTAAACCACCCTAGGGACTGACAAACTTCATGTTCATTTCTGAATCTTAACATCTGATTGTGTCACCAAACTCCTGTTTCATCTAATTCTGTTAGGAAAAGTTAGTGGTCATAACATTTTATGGAATCGCCTGGGTTTCAAGTCTTCGTCTCACAACTGATTCTGTAAGCCTTTAAATATCTCAGGAATGTGAATATTTAGGTCTTTATACTTTTGAAACTGCCTCTTACACTTTGTGTGTAGTGTGGAAACTGTTTGGTAGTCCACTTTTTTTTTTAAATTAAATCTTGAAAACATGTTTACTTAATTGAACGAAGAATTTTGTTCTAAGAGCCCTCCCTAGTCGTTTCTTGATAACACACATAGCAAAAGGATTTTCTTTTCAATTATATCCACAGCCTCACACTCTGGAATTACTTTTGACTCCTTTTCTTTCTTTCATATCCCACATTTACTTCATTAAGTCTGTTGGCTTTATCTTTAGAAAGTGTTCAGAATCTGGTTACTTCCTATAACCCCCTCTGCGACAGCTGCTTCAAGCCTTCTCTAGTGGGTTGCCACCAGTAGCCTCCCACTGGCCACCCTAATTCCAGGCGTGTCCAGCCCTGTATTCTTGACTAAGGGAGTGTGACTCTTGTAAAACATAAGTCAGATCATGTTATTCATCACCACCAGTGGCTTCCCATCTCACTCAGAGTGAAAGCTAAAGACCTCACAGTGATTCACAAGGCCCGACTTGACCTGTATCCTCTTCCTTCCCCACTTCCTCTGACCTCAGCGCCTTCTGCTCCCTCCTCTGCACCTTCCTTTTCCATCACTTGGGCCCTTGCTCTTCAGTGAGCATGCCAAGCCTGGGGCCCTGAACTGCTGTTCTTCTACACAGGATGCCTTTCCTAGATATCTGCAAAGCTCACTCCCTCACTGCCTCCAGGTCTCTTGCCTGAGTGTCACCTTCACAGAGAGGGCTTCCCTGGCCAACTTATGTAAAGTAGCATCTGTTCCCTCAAACCCCTCCCCCAACTCGGTTAACATAATACGTTTACTTGATTATTGTTCTCTTCCCTTTACTAAAATGTAAGCTCCATGAGGACAGAGACTTTGTCTTGTTCACTGTGGAATCTGTACCCCCTCGAAGAGTGCCTGGCATATAGAGATAGTCCATACATGTCTGTTGCATGATTCGATATCCTAGGCTTAAACCAGGGAGTGAAGAACAAACAGGAGTGTGGTTAATCACAAAGTTTTAAATATTCAATTGTGTAAGCCACATTTCCAAAATAAATTCTTATTCTTTGAAAGGACACCAAATAATTTTGTCAGTCTAGTACCTTCTCTTCTGCCCTCCTTGGCCTGACTCTGTTATCCTTCCATTTCCTTAAAATTCTATTCTTAGTTATTAGTTTTTTAGTGGTAAGCATCACCCTCTTTAATAGGCCCCCTTTTCTCCTTTTAAAATCATCTTTATAGATGTGTAATTTACTCATAATTAAATACACCCATTTTTACGGATAGTTTGTTGAATGTTGACAAATACATAAGCTGCGTAACCATATGAAGATACAGAATATTTCCATCACCTCAAAAAGTTCCCTTGCGCCCCAGGAAATCCTCACCCCACCCCTAGTCCTGCACAGTCACTGTTCTGCTTTCTGTCATCACAGGAAAATTCTACCTGTCAAGGGTTTTATGTAGCTGGAAGCCTACGGTCTGTACTCTTTTATTCTTTTGCTCAGCATCATGTTTTTGAGATTCATCCATACTGTGGTATGTTATCAGTAGTTCATTCCTTTTTATTTCTGAGTGGAATTAGTAGGCCTTTCTTTTACTGGAAAATGCTCCCAGAAGGGGCAATAGGCAATCTTTCAGTCCTTTAACAGTTTAGTACAAATGAATTTTTTTGAGCAACGTATGAAAAGTATATGAGCATCTGGGTAACTGGAAGTAAAGAGAGGCCTGACAGGTAAGATGCTGAAAGACAATTTGGGTCACTTCACCGTTTTGATTATCTTTTATGTACAAACTCAAGAAGCTGCCTTCAGTGCCAGAAAACCAAGAACAAGTAAATGAATATTACTGAATACACTAGAGGTATTTCTACTTGAGGCTCATGACAACACTGTGAATTAAATGTTATGGACTCTGGAGCTGTTGGTAGGATTCATACCTGGTCTTCCTAACTACAAGATTCAATTAATCTGGTTCCTTCAAGTATGAACTATCCTGGCCACCAAGTCCCTGCCCTGCCCAGGGCAGGGGAGAGAGAGGGAGGAGGGAAGGGAGGGAGGGGGAGGGGAGAGAGAGAGGAGGGGAAGTGAGAGAAGGAAAGGGGGTAAGGGAGAGGGAGAAGAGGGAAGAGTGGGGAGGGGGAAGAGGAGGGGAGGGTGTGCATGGGGGAGAGGTCAGGACAGATCCATTTACTCCAGCTGCCTTGGGTTTCATGTCACAGAACCAGTCTGGGCACTTAATGGGACTCTAACCCAGCCTTGGGGTTACTGGCAGCTCCTCTCTGGTTTCAGCAGGGAGGCTTCAGCTCTTAACTTTCCTCGGAATGAAGACTCTGAGAATGAGCGTAATCTTAAAGTCAATCCCAGAAAAGGTGGGGAAGTCTGAGCTGTAACCACGGCATTTTTCATATAATAATAAGAGGCCCTGTGACAGGCGGAGTTGGTGGTGGGCCAGAGTGCTGACCGCAAGCCCTGGTTCCCTACAGACTACATTCCCCCGCTTCAAGTGCCATCTCCCTTACACCACACGTGTTTACCTTATGCACACTCCACTTCTCTCCCTTTGACCTGGTAGAGGTGGGAAGACAGAAAGGCCACTCTCAAGATTAAGTCCTTGAGACTCCTGCTGTGCTGACAGGCTCTTTTCAGCATTTCCCATAACCCTCTGCTATATGCAAAATTGCTTACATTTAAGAGGTATATTAGTTTCTTAGGGCTTCCCCAATGAAGTATCATAAACCAGGTGGCCTAAAACAACGAAAGTTTATTCTTTTATACTTCTTTAAGCTAGAAGTCTGAAACTGAGGTGGTGTCAGCAGAGTTGGTTCCTTCTGGAGCTCTGTGGCATGTCCCATGCTCCTTCCCTAGCTTCTGGTGGTTGCCGTCTGTCCTTAATGTTCCTTGGTTTGTGGCAGCATAACTCCACAAAGGCCTCTGTCTTCCTATGGCCTTCTTCTTTGTGTCTGTCTCCTCCGTGTCTGAGTATCTCCCCATGTCCTCTCTTTTAAGGATACTACACTGCTGTCCATCTGTGGACACCTCATGTTAGTCTCTTGCTTCAGGTTTCGATGTCCTGCTTCCAAGGTGAGTCTGGGGCTCCACACTCAATCTGGCCACTGTTTACCTGTCCGGCTTCATCTGCTGCTGCCCACACTTTGAGCTCACACTGTGTGAATGGGCAGGGCTGTTCCACAGCCCTGTGCCTTTGTAAATTATGTCTCCTCTGCCTGAGATGCCCTCCCCTTCCTCACCCCTCTTCCCTCTCCATGTGAAAAACACCCCTCCCTTTAGGTCTCTTGCCCCCTATGAGTGCTACTCTGAATGCTGTGGGGTTGTGTTGACTGTGGCCTTTGGGCCCAAGCGTGTTCCTTGCGTGTTACTCTGGCATAACATCTAACACAGTGCGTTGCTTCTGTTTCATTACTGCCCATCTCTCCACCAGACTGAGTTAATACTTTAAGACAGTTTTCTTTTGCATCCTCAGCACAGTCATACAGAATATCATCCATAGCTTCTAAATGGCTGAATAAATGCAGAAATTCCCTTCAGGGGACAGAGGCCAAGTCGTATCTTTCTCATACTTGTAGTATACTTCCTACAGTGCTTGGTGTGTAGTTGGCTCCCAAATGCTTCCTGTATGGTTTAGCAATTGAAAGGAAAAGCCACTATTAGCAATAACCTGGTGGGAGCTGTGGTTCACTGAGCTTAATTGAGGTCTGGGAGGGAGACAGGTAGCATCTTGCTAGTATAGAAGTGAAGGGAGAGAAAGGGGGAGCCCCTGGCATGAGGTTTGACAGCCCTGAATTCTGAGTTAAAGTTGGTAAAGGGGTCAAGACTAAGACATTGGTAGAGCTGTCCATGTTCCTAGTTCAGTCTTGCACTCAAGAGCGGAGTTCATAGCGGTATTGGTTGGTGGGGTTGGTAAAGGAGGTGTCAGCAGGGACCTGGTTCTGGAACACCCAGACTGAGGCTGACCCAGGCCCATCCACGCTGAAATGATAATGTTTAGGATCTACTGGGATAAATAAAATATATGATTAATTCCCCTGTTTTTTTTTTTTACTTCTTTTAACGTGGCTGCTAGACAATTTAGCATTACCTATATGGCTCGCAATTTTGGCTTGAATGACATATTTATTGGACAAGGCTGGCCTAGTTCAACCTCCTTCTTTAGCAGAGGAGAAAACTGAGGTCCAGAGAGAAGACCTGACTTAGCAGGTGGTACGCACTAAAAGGCACTGGCATTTCCAGTCCCCATCAGTCTCTCAGTTCCCGTACACCTCGCCCCTCCCCCCATCCTTTGGAGTCCTGGGGAAAGAAGCAGGTAGACGTAACAAATGGCTGCAGGCCTCAAGGGAAGTGTTCCAAGACTCAAGACATTGGCTGTGCTTTCCTGGGAATGAAATAAAAACCTAACAAAGGTGGAGGGAGGCATTGTCTCCAGAAAGTCACATTTAAAAGCCCGTTAGACTTTGGAAACTTGGGGTGTGAGGAGTGAGGAGAAAGCTGGGGAACCCTGGGCCTTCCCCGGTTGATTCATATGCATAGTAACGCAGGTTGATTTGCCAGGTGTGCTAATTGGTGCCTCAAAAGCACAGAGCTCCCCTGCCCCAAGGCACTTGGGTAGAACCTTGCCCAGCCCTGACACCGAGGGGCCGGCCAATCAAGGATTGTTTGACAAGTAAACAAAGACAAGCTTCAGTAGGATTGGCTTGATAATGGAAGCGGAGTGGGCAGCCCAGGGAGTGGGAACCAGATACCAAAGGCAAATTCCTTCATTTCACAATTTTATCTGGCACCCCCATTCTCAACCTGCATTGTGAGGCTTTGAGGTAGTTAGGAAAGTAGATAATGATCTCTCCGCCCGGGGGCAGCACTAATGGGGCTCATCTGAGGACGTTTCTAACAAGTGGAGCAAGTAGCTAACTCTGGATACCCGCTCCCCGCCGCCCCCGGGAGGTTTTACTGGTCCTCTACGGCGCTCGGGCTGGTGGCCCTAAGAGGTGGATACCTCCTCCTTTCACGCACCCGGTTTCCCAGCCTGCCCTGGTGGGGTGAGAACCATGGAGAGACAGGGAAAGGCCACTTGGGGGTTCAGCTCCGCGTCCTATTTAGTCGAATAAACACGGTAAATAAGTGTATTTCCCCCACCCCCTCACACACACACACACACACACACACACACACACACACACACACACACACACACACACACACACACACGCTGTGGGACCCAAGAATCAACATAGGTCCTACGACCTGGCGAGCCCTTTCCCTTGGGCGACAGGAGTGCCCGGCGGAGAGCGCGGGTGTCGCTCCTTCCCGGAGGTGACAGCTTTCGGGACCGAGAAGGAGCGGTGCCTCTGGCCTCTTTCACCCGGTGCGTGGGGGACCAGCCTGCGCCCTAGTCTCGGAGGCTTCTGATGAGCTGGGCGGGGCCGAGGTGCCCTCCTCCCCATTTCAAGGGTGACTGTGCCGCTGACGTCAGGAGGCTTTTAGTTCATTCCCTGGCGCGGGGACTTTATTTTCATAACAGCATGCAGTGCCGTGGAACTGGAATAGGCGTGTCCTCTCCCCCTGACCCTCTCCCGCCCCTGTCCCTTTGCTCACCCCCTCGCATTCCCTCCCTCCAGCGACCGCCGCCTTTATAACTGCTCGGCGCCGCGAGGTCGGGATTGCTGCCGCGGGCTCCCCAGCACCCAGGGGCTCCGTGCTGCCTCTAACGCGCGGGAAGCGGCGGGAATTGAAGCGTCAAAGCCAAGGCACAGGGTAAGCGAGGCGCAACGAGCCCGGAGCGCGTCCCGCGCTCCGCAAGTGAATCTTGGGGACAGTGCCGTCGGGCGGGGTGGGATGCAGCAGAGCAAGCCTGGGATGGACTACAGCTGGCTATGAGCAAAAAGGAATCCCAAGAAAGAACTTCCGCTTGTTTAACTCAACTCAGATTTCCCCCCCACGGGCTTCCCAGGCTAAGGTAGGAGCACAGAGCAAAGTGAACAGCAGAAGAGTAGTTTCTGCTCAGACACATTGTACACACTCTTAACAGGTGCAATCTTGGCCAGGCAAGTGAGCAGTTCTGGGTTTGCTCTAGGGGAAAGGAAAACGGAGAAAATCTTAGGAATGGAAGGGACTGGAGTGAAGAGGGGTGGGAACTGAGGGGGTAGGTGGGGGGACAGGAATGGGGAAATCGTAACAACTGCTACTTTACACAGCTGCTTAAAAGTTCCCCATTATTTTGTCCTTCTACAAGAAGTGTGCCCTTCTGAATTTTGAGAAGTAGATTCTAGAAGCCAGATTCTCTTGATGTGAGTATGGGGCTATCAGCTCCACAGCATTCTCTCCCCAGCTGTCCCTCGAGTTGCTCAGCATCCCGGGGCAGATGAAAGTTGAATGTCCAGTAACAGCTCACCTTCTCCAACAACTAAATAGGGCTTGAAATTGGCCCCAAAGCTGTCCATGATATCCCCTAAAACATGAAGCGGGGAAGGAAGGGTTTGCAAAGAGGGGAAATCGGCTCAGTTTCAAGGACTTTGAAAGACTTTTCATACCTGAATCCTCTCCAGACTAATTTTCTCCTCAGAGGGTTTGTAAATGCCACACCTGTTGAAGGGTTTGGCTGAATCATCCACTGCTGCGGACTCTTTCCTCAAGGGGAATACTTGAACCACTTTAGAAACAATGGCCTGGGGCCCATGGAGGGCCCAGTACTGTGTGCTGGCTGCTTTTTGGAGAGAGAAGGAATGCAGGGAGGAAGGGTCAGGAGAGGTGTTACCTGGGAGACAGAAAGGCTCCAAGGTGTGGAGAGTTGTGTGCTCCTTGGGCAGATGGGCATGAGCAGAACTCAGAAAGATCAGGACATTCCTGGAAGGTGCTCTCAGCCTGGGTCAGGAAGTCTGATTTCTCTTCTTGACTCTGCCAGGAGGACCATGTAGCTATGAGGCAAGGGCCTGGGCCTTGAGTTTCTCCTAAAGAATCTTGGGAAGGCCCCCAGCTCCGTCCCAGCTCCTTCTCAGGCCAAGATTCTAGCGCCTCAGTAGCTAGCTGCACATGTCCCTTGGGAGTCCTCTGTGGAGTCTGTGTCTTCCTATTTCACTCGTTAGTGGTAATCAGAGGTAACAGGTTGTGAATAATTTTGACTGATTTTATTCTTATTCCGGGATTTTGTCTTCAGGTTCACTGCTATTTAAAAATCCACAGATTGAGCTGAGGGAATGGGCAGGAAATGATGTGTTGGTATAAAATGACCTTTAAAAACAATAAATTGAATATTCGCTTGATGTGGGGTCTCAGATTTTCTGAGTAGTTTGATGTGTTTGGTTCTACTTTTTGTTGCCTTGTGGTCAGACTATATAGTCTGTACATTTCTTATTTTAAAATTTCAGATTTTTTGTGGCCTAAAATAAGTTGTTTTGGTAAATGTTCCATGACCACTTCAATAAATGCAAATCTTATAGAGCAGGGATAAGTAAACTAGGTCCATGGCCAAACACATCCCATATCCTCTTTTTGTAAATAGTTTTATTAAAACACAGCTGTGCTCATTTGTCTGTATCTGTGGGTGCTTTCAACTACAAACATGGCCTCCAAAGCCTAAACTACTTATTATCTGGGCCTTTACAGAAAATGTTTGCCAATCATAGATACAGAGGATCTAAGTTATATGATTAATGGCAGAGATCTAATAAGTTATGAAGATAGAGAATATCTTGATTAAAGCATCCATAGAACATTTGTAAAAATTTTGTCTATTTCATCTGCTGAAGTTTGATAAAGAAGTTTCAAAGTCTCCTCTAATTGTCCTGCTTCTCTCGATTTCTCCTTGTATTTCTGGTATTTATTGTTTTATGTGTTTTGGTGCTCCATTATTCAGTACATAAAAGTTTATGATGGTTATAGTGTGGAGTATTCCTAATTATTATAATACCTTTCTGCCTTGACTAAACTTTGTGTGATATTAACACTTCAACTCTTAATTTTCTTACTTTGAACAAGCTATTTAACTTTGTACTGGATACATAATACCTGCTAAATAAACATCTATTATCATTGCTTTTTTGCACTTATTTTTATTTTTCTCTTTTTTTTACTTTCAATTCCTTTGAATCCTATTGTTTTAGGTGAAGTTCTTATAGGTATAGTTCAGTTTAATTTAGTCTTTTTTTCAAAATAAAGTTACCGTTTACATTTATTGTAATAATAGTTGTTTGCTGTTGTCATTTAATTTTTGGCCATGTGGCCTATTTTTTTCATCTTTTCCCTCATTAGATAGTCTATATTATATTTTTAGATCTACTAGGAGCTATTCTCAGGGCTTAGAAATACATGAGTATAAGGAGATATGATAAGTTTGGCTTAGGGATTATTGGATCAAATATGAATGTTACCTTTATATATTGAAATAAAATTCTTAAAATAAGGTGACTCTGAGAGCTTTGAGATGGTATATCAGTAAAGGACTTCACTTTACCCACATATTTTCTGGAAATTTTATTTCTTAAAATTCTGGGTTAACAGATTTAGAAGTTTCACAATTTTAAGTTAAAAAAATAGTCTTTTTTTTGTTTTATATTCCAATATTTTGTTTTATATTCCAGTAATTTATTTTACATTAATTTGAAGTTCTAATGCTTTGTTTAGAATAGAGTAAGATGATAATATCCTCAGGGAAGTACCCAAAAGTGAAGAAATTTGGATGAATACTGTTGTTATACTTGTTTAGATCTGTCTATGGTGGCGTGATGGTTTATTTTCTCTGTTACAACATAGGAACTCCATTCAGTGATGCCCTTCAGATATCATTCATAAGCTGTTGCCATGATGCATAACTTTTACGTCATCAGAATTTGGATGGCTACACAGAACATGGGATACTGGAGATTTCCCTACAAACACTCTCCAGTTATAACTTATCCTCCATCAAAGGCAGAGAAATCTCTGTGGGACCCCACCCTTGTCTTAGAATGCGGTCTTGATAAAAATAGGAGGATTAGCACATATTCATCTTCAAAATTCTTCCTCCCTATTACTCATACTTGCTGATAAATAATTTCCTTTAAGTACATGTTTGGTGGCCAGTCTTAGTCCAAAACTGTTGCTCAGAAAACACTGTGCAGCCCATAGTGACAGGGGACAACCAAATAGATTTGCTCCATTTCCTTAAGAAGCTTATTATCTGATAGGCAAGTCAGCACTGACATTAATATATAACATATAACATATTATATGGAAAAATGTGAGTGCCAAGAAGAACGTAATTGTAAAAACTATGAAGAGACCCCCAAGTTTAAAATGAGATAGAACTAATAATTGAAAGAAACCTCAAAAAAAAAAAAACCTCAAGAGAGGTATGTTTTGGGCCAAGTTTCAAAGAAATATGGTAAATGAATTGTGAATAGGATGGGTGAGAGAATAATGCATGTGCTGAGGCAAAGAGAAAAGAACATGACTTTGTCAGAGAAGGCCTTGGAGGATCCCCAATTCCCCTCTAGGTAGAAAATGCTCTCAGATTTTTTCACCTTGCATAGAGGTGGAGAGAGGAGTTAGGAAGGCTGGAGGAGGTGGTGGAAGGATCTGTTGGAGAAAAGCCTTTAAGCTCAGTTTGAGGCTGAATCCTTTGTAATAGGCAAAAAGGAGCTAATATCCTTTTTAACTGCTAAATCCAAAGACCCCTTCCGGGGCCTTCTCTTCTTTGCTCCCCTCACAGCATTTAACTCCACTGACCCCTTTTTTTGAGGGGTGTGTTGTGGGGACTGCTATTTGGCTTCTGGAGAATCACCCAGGCTTATTTCTTTTACTAAACCCCAATAGTTTCTTTTTAATGCTTTGCTGATTCCAGCTTTGATGAGATGGTATTCCCATGGTTCTGTCCTCAGACCTCTTTGCTCATCATAGGTGCTGTCTGTGTGATCTGGTCCCCTTTCAGATACCTCCTATAGGCCCAGTCTGTGGGTACAGGCCAAACCTCTCCTGAGCCCCAGAGCAAGTACAGAGGAGGTCAGTTCAACCTGGTGTCTAGGAGCCTGGCTTTTCAGAGCCATGTGACCTTGGGGAAGTTATTTAATTTCTATGTGCCTCAGTTTCCTCAACTACAAAAAGGGGGCATAATAATAGGGTTGTTGTGGGCATTAAATGAGACACTGTGTGGTCCAGAGTAAACTCTCAGGAGAATTTAGTGCTTGTTTTTCCTGGATCCTTCTAATTACATGCCCCATATTCACCTTAGATTCAATAAAGTTAAACTTGGCACCTCCCCTCGTAAGCCTGTATTTCTAAGCTTCATTCAGTTGCCTAAGCTAGAAATCTGGGAATTAAGCTGGACTCCTTTAGTCCTCAAGTTCTGTCTCTTTTATATTCCTAAAAATCTCACACCATTCCCTGCCCAAGTCTTTCATGACTCTTCTCCCTGGTCTCTTGTCTAAAGCCTTAAAAAAAAAAATTCCATTAGGTATAATGGGTCACTGTTTTCTATGTGCCCTCAGCATTCCCTGCGCACTCTGTAACTTCTTAGTTGTAAGTCCGTGGGACTCTATTGGTCGTCCTGGGGTGGCAGCCACACTTGTGATCTGAGTGACTTGTACACTTAAAACAGTACCTAACACAAAGTAGGCACTTAAACATTTGTTGATTGACAGGAAAATTGACCAACTGCAGGACTGTTTGCTTTGGAGACTCCTTGGAGAAGGTTTAAATGGAGAGAGGCTGGAGTCAGGGAGAAAATCTTCAGAGATCATAACAGAGATTTAGAGATGAAATGACAGATTACATTAAGATTAAAACTACTCATAAAGAGAAATTTCTCCTAATGATGTGACATGGGATATGTAACTTCATCTAAAAGTCAGCCTTCTCACCTATAAAATAGATTGTAGAAGTATTAAATGAGATAATAGATATAAAAACAAGTAAATGAGGGACTATGTGTAAAAACATACGAACACTCAGCATTGTGTCTGGCTGACAAGGGGCCTTGGTATGTGGCCGGAGTTGTCATTCTTTTTATTCATAATTATATTATGACTATTGTTATTACTATTGATTGAATGTGGCAATTCAAGAGTTGAGAGGACATTAAAATGCTAGAAAATAAAACATTTGCCCGGCCGGGATGGTGTGAAGGCTCAGCTTCAGCAAACACTAAAGTTTTTTGATATCATTCCCCAAGCAGTCCTAATAGGAAGGAATTGTCCTCTCCAGTTATTAGATGACAGATGAGATAAATCCCATAAGGAAAAAGATAAGGCCAGCTTTTAGCAAGATTCAGGGCTTCAGGTAGTTCTTGCTCAGATACTCCAGGGGAGGACCTGAGACCTGTCCAATGCCGGCATTTCTCTTTGCATACCAGTCAATGCTATATGTTGATGGAGGCCATGGATTGGGTCAGTACTGCTCCAGTACCCATCCTGCAGCTTTGTCCTGCAGGTGGACATTCCCCTGGTGTCCTTCTCCTTGGCCTGTGCTCAGACCCTTCAACCTCAAGTTCAGCCCTGATTTGGGGTTTGGTTAGGAGTTTGTGGCACATATTCTTTTAATGATAGGTAAGAGATGGGGCAGGAAGGAGATTGAGGAGGAGGGAGAAAGATTTGGAAATTGTCTACAAAGAGCTCCCAGAGGGCTGAACAGTTCAGCTGGACGTGGGCTCAGACCACCAAGATATGCTCCCCACACTCATTTTACAGAGGAGGGAATGCAGGTTCCAGGAGATAAGTTCTTACACATTAAGGCAGCTAAAACCCCTTCTTCCTCAAGGTATGGAGGAAAGTGTAGGCTTTGGATGTGCCCAGTGAGTGACTCTTTCTCCCTGCCCATCTTTACTCTTTCCCTCCTTCCTTCCCTCCACCCTCCCTTCCTCCTCTCTGCCTTTCTCATCTCCCACCTCTTCCTCCTCTGGAGGTGATTCTTCTTTTCCTTTTTTCTTCCTCTGTATTTCTCTTTTTTTTTCTTCCCCCCTTGACCTTTCGGTCAATGCCTTGACTCATTCTAGAAGGCTTTAAGGCAGCACCAATGATTTCAGGGTCTCAGTTGTGAGTGTCATTGGATTATTGGACAGTGGGTGGTTAGCTCAGTTAGCAGCCATACTAAGTGAAGCGGGGAGGGTCTCATATTTAAGACTCAAAGTCTTTTTCTCATGTTCCAGGCCAGAGGCTACACACATTAAGACCTTACCATTTTCCTCCCAAGTGCAGGGTTTAGTCATCAGGACACTGGGTGGGAGCACATGACTGGATTCCAGTAAATTCCTCCTCTCTGTTTACTGGGAAAGCCTCAGGACTCATGGTCTCCTAGGAAACACCTGGAGTCACTTAGATAGGAGCAGGGTTCCAGCTTCTCACGTCAGACCCAAAAGTGTAATTTTTAGATAGCCTGTGTGAGAAGGCAGATAGGAGAAGGGGGGTTGTGAGGAAACCAGGTGCAGCCCGCCCCACCCCATCTCCCCCTGCTTTCCCTGCCAGATTCCACTTCTATCCATATGCTTGCTCACTCACCTGCTGTGGTTAGACATTTAACACAAGTCAGATGTCTTAACACAAGGCAAGAGGATGTGGAGACACATTTACAAACTCAGTCCCCACCTCTATAGAGCCTTTATGTCGAGAGGGAGACACAGATTTCTTAACAAGAAGGAAGTGAGGAGGCTCCCTGGGAATTCAAAGGACATATCTCTCACTAGACTTGGAAGCATCCAAGAAGAAGGGGCCTCTAAATCAAATGAAGTCAGGAGAGTAAATGTTCCCCATGCAGACGCAGATGGGACAACATGCTTTAGATAGCAGGGCTTGTTTGGAGGGGCAACAGGAAGTCTGCATATGGGGGGTGGGGAGGAGGGTGTGGTGAGGCATGCGGCTGGTGAGGTAGGAGAGACAGGCAGGGGCAGAAGATGCAATGCCTTATGCTTTGTGTGCAGGTTGACAGCTCTTTGCCCTGGCTGCAAGTAGAGTGACTCTGAGATGACAAGCCTAGAGACAGAGGGGCGGGGCTTCTGAAGTGGTCCAGGTAGAGATGGTGGTGACATGGATGATGGGTTTGCTAATGTGGGCTAGAGAGCCTTTCTAGCTCTGTCTATCATCGTGGGGGCACACACAGCCAGTCTGCAAATAGTCATTTCTGTAATGTGTAGGAGGATATGCATAACTCTAAATAGTTGGAGAAGTCATAGGGGTAGGCTGAGCTCCTACCCCTATGCAAAGCCTAAAGCAGCACCCAAGTGCTGACATCTCCGTCTCCCCATTTTTAGCTGGCAGGTCCATCCTGGCTTAGAAGTTTTTACCAGAGAAAGGGGCTGTACGGTGTTGTGTTAAGACCTGTGACATTAGAGTTAGAACATGGGTTTGTGCCCTGGCCCTTCTACTTACCAGCCGTGTGGCTTTGGCAATTCAGCTAACTTGTGCTTCAGTTGCTGTACTGGCAGGACAGGGATAATAACCATATGAGCTATAGTGTAAGGTGGTTGTGAGGGTTCAAAGAGTAAAGTGCATAAAACAGGGCCTGATCCGTGGTGCCAATGAGTTATGAGACCCTCTGTCCTTTTCAGAGCAGTCTTAGAGTAAATTGTTTGTCTCCGCCCCCCATTTGGTTTTTTTCCTAGCCAGATGGACCCTAGGTCTCTCTCCCTTAACTGTGGTTGCAAACAATGTTCACATAGCCACTAGTCTCATTGCATTTCCTCTTTCTTGCTCCAGCCCTTATATTCTTCTCCAAGGCTGTTTCTTTAGCTCCTGGCAGTTTATAATTTCAAATGCTGACTTATTCCCTTTCCTCCTCAAATTCTGCTTTCTAGAAATCCTTTTCAGCAACTCAGAATCCTGTCCTTTCCGCCACCCTTCCTGTGTCTTTTCCTCATCAGAGCCATTCCCTGCGAAACAGAATCTTCTCAGTACACACTCGCTTGTTCATGAGTCTGGGGAGTTTTGTTTTCCGCTGACTAAATTCAAAGTATTTAGGACATTTTAGACTTCTTGTGCAATCCCTGTCATGCAAGGGAAGGGGTGGAGGAGGGCTGATAGAAATGAGTTAAGAAGGATAATTAGTCCGAAAAAATTAGTCACACAGATAAAAAAAAAATATTTACTAAGACATTTAAAAAAAGACATTTCTGAGGGAGCTGGGAAATATAAATCCCAATGGGCTATTTGATTTAATTGTGGCTAAGTTAAAAGAGAGTTTTTGTCATATATGTGTATGCATGTATTTATGGATAAAATGATCTTATGTCTGGGATTTGCTTGAAAATAAGCTAGTGAGTGAGATAGGGATATAGATGAAGCAAGATGGGCTGTATATTAATAATTTTTGAAACCATATGATGAGTCCCTGGGCTTCCATTATACTATTTATTTATTTACTTATTTACTTTTTCCATCTTTATTGAAATATAATAGATAATTAGTTGCTTTATTTACATTGTAAAATTTAATGAGTTTTTAAAAATTATAGCTAGCATATAATAATATACCAGTTTTAGTTGTATAGCATAGTGATCAGAAATCCACATAACTTGCTAAGCGATCACCCCATTAAATCTAGTACCCTTCTTCCCCTTTACATATTTATTACATTATTAAATATCTTCCCCTTGCTGCACACTACATCTTCATGTCTATTCTGCAACTATCCATTTGTACTTAATCCTTTTGCCTTTACCCCCACCCCCTCTAATCTAGTATCCCTCTAAATATTCTCTGTATCTGAGTTTATTTCTGCTTTTGTTGTTATTGTTGTTGATTTTGTTCTTTAGATTCCACATATATGTGAAATCATGCGATATTTGTCTTTATCTGACCCATTTCATTCAGCGCAATACCCTTTAGGTCCATCAAGGCAATATCTTTTAGTCTGTGTATGTCTTTTAATCTGAAGTGAGTCTCTTGTAGACAGCATATGTAGGGGTCTTGTTTTCTTATGCATTTATCTTTTGGTGGGAGCACTTAATTTTTTTTCATTTGAGGTATTTGTTGATAGGAATGTAGTTGTTATCATTTTTTTTATTTCTGTTTTTAATACATGTTTTTTCTTCTTAAAGAAGCCTCTTCAACATTTCCTGTATTACTGGCTTGGTGCTGATTAATTCCTTTAGCTTATTTTTGTTTGGAAACTCTTTATCCGTCCTTCAACTCTAAATGATAGCTTTGCTGGATAAAGTATTCTTGGTTGTAGATCCTGAGTTTTCATCATGTTGAATATTTTGTGCCAAGCCCTTCTGTCCTGCATAGTTTCTCTTGAGAAATCAGTTGCCAGTCTTATGGGTGCTCCCTTGTAGGTAACTAACTGCTTTTCTCCTGCTGCTTTTAAGATTATCTCTTTGTATTTAACCTTTGGCATTTTAATTATATGTCTTGGTGTGGGCCTCCTTGAGTTTCTGGTTTTGGAGACTCTGAGCTTTCTGGTGTTTTATGTCTGTTTCCTTCACCAGGTTAAGGAAATTTTCCACATTTTCTTCAAATAGCTCTTTAACATATTGTTTTCCTTCTGGTATCCCTATGACAGATATTTTCACCTTTAATAGTGTCTTATAGGCTCCTTAAATTATTATTATAGTCTTGGCTTTTTTTTTTTCTTCTTACCATTCTGATTGAATGTCCTTGGCTTTCCCATCCTCTACATAGGTCATTTTATCCTCCTCTTTATTCACTTTGTTTATCCCATTTTATACACTTCTCATCTCAGATAATGTGTTCTTCATTTCTGACTGGTTCCCTTTTATAATTTCCATTTCCATTTTTATGTTTTTTATCTCCTTGCTCAAGTTCTCACTGAATTCATCTATACTTCCAATAAGTTCTTTGAGCATCTTTATAACCAGTGTTTTGAACTCTGCATTTGTTAGATTGCTTAACTCTACTATTTCTGGATCTCCATTCTGTTCTCTCTTCTTGTTTCCGCTTCTTTGTCTTCCCATTTTGGCTGCCTTTCCATGTCTGTTTCTATGTTCTAAGCAAAGCTCTTAAGTTTCCTAGTCTTCTTAGTGCAGCTTTGTGTGGTATTTGGTGGCCCAGTCCTGAGAGGGGTTCCGCTGCAGGCCAAGTTTAGTCCTAGCCTGTGCCCCTCCAGGGCCACCTGTTAAGATTCAGCAAGCAATTAATAGATGCTGTTCTTACAATTGCCTCAAAAGGCCACACCAGAAACCAAGGCCAGCTGCCACCAGTATGAATCTAGGCACTGCTCAGGAAGGGGCACCTGAGTAAGCAAGGACACACCTGGATGTGGCTTGGGTGGGACTGTGAGTTGGGGAAGTGGAGTTTTAGGAAATCTTCTGGGCAGAGTGACCTCTGTTATCCAGTTTGATGATGTCAAGGCTATGGTGGCGCTGTGTCCATGCACTGGGAGGGAGGAGGGCTCAACAGAGGAATAATAGATGCCACTGGCACTTCCGTACATCTTGAGTCTCACCTCAGCCCTCACTCCGACAATTCATTGTCCTCCTGTAAGTCCCTGGTGCCCCTTGCATGCAGCTGAATCAGCACTGGTGCTCAGAGCGAGCAGGTCCATCACAGTGAAAGTCTGCTTGGGGATGCAGCCCCTTTAAGAGGCATCTGCTGCTGCCACTGCTGTAGCCTCTGTCCCACTCAGCTGCTCAAAACCCACAGCCCCACATCCTTGCCCTGTCCTACCTTCTGCCGCAGCCCCACATCCTTGCCCTGTCCTACCTTCTGCCGATGCAGGGTGATTTCTTAGATTTCTCCCTGGTTGTATGGCTTGTTCGTCTAGATCCCAGGTGATTTTCCTTGCTGTTTGCTTCTTGTTTCTGTCACAACTTTGATTTGGTCGCCAGAGGGATGAACAGAGCCTTTATCATTTATGCCATTTTTTTCTCTCTGCTCATTATACTATTTATTTGTGAGTAAGCTTGAAAATTTCTATAATAGAAACTTAAACATTAAAAAAAAACTTATTGTTTTAAAGGGCCTTCATGGACTGTTACTCCATCTCCCTTGCATGACTGGAGTGGGAGGTGGAGGTGAAACTGGGAGAAATTGGTTTTCTCCCCTCTCCATAGCCACTGCCTGTCATTCTTGTCAGACCCTGGCCCGTGGAGGCTGGGAGGCCCCAAGACACAACCCGTCCTGCACAGCTTACCAGAAGAGCGAGGCCTAGGGGTCCAAGTTGTGTGCAGGAGATCTCTGCCTTACTGTCCTTTTGCCAGAACTGTCTTCTAGGCAAAAACCTCATCAACTGCTGTCAAGATTTACTCATCAGGTTCAAAGTCCATAATTATCAGATAATTATGATAATAAATACTTGTCAATAAACAGCATTACTTTGAGGGGTGGGAAAGAAACAGTTGGCAGGGAAGGGCAGGGAGAAAAGTATCTTTTCAGTCAGTCACCACCCTTATGATTAAGCTGAGAGGGAGTGAAAAGAGGTGAAGGTGAGTGAAGATGAAATGCACAGGGCTTGCCTGGGGCCCTTCCCTCCTGTGTGCTGTTTGTGAATTAGACAGGGTTCTTCCTATTCTGTAATCATGGCATAGACAGGGTGTGCCCTCCTCACCCACCTTTCCCTCTGTAATCATGGCATAGACAGGGTGCGCCCTCCTCACCCCCCTTTCCTGTAGCACTACAGAGTGGATATTTGTAAGCAAAGCATAACAGATTTTAGGTGCTTGCATTTCAGGGATTGCTTGTATCTGAAGCTCGTTTGCCTTTCTTTTTCCTCCTATTTCTCATTCCCTCTGCCCTGGAAAGGTGAAACCTACTTCATTCTTTGCGCTGTGCTCTGTATGCAGTAGGGGTGACTTGTATAATTTCCATGAGGTAGAGCACAGGTGACAGACCCATGATGAGGGAAGGCCAAGGGAACCTTGGGGCAGTAGTGGCAGATTATGTCTATCTATCTCTTCTACTGTGGCAGGGGACAGGTCTGCTTTTCGTTTACCACTGAGTATCTAAAATAGTTATTTTCACGTATTGGTTGAATGAATGACTATATAATACAAAGCTTGGAGGGCCGGTTTCATAAAAAAGTTAGGAAGATAAGATATATTATTTAACTTATTTTACTCTAATATACCACACATATATTCTAATATTCATATGTGAATGTATTGTTATATTGTATGTATATATAGATATATGCACATATATATATATACACACACATAATTAAGAGCTTGTTATAACAAAGAAACTCCTTCCATTACTTTTTGAAATTAATAGAGCCATTCTTATAAACCTTAAGGAGGGAAAAAAAACCCTTCTAATATGTGACAGCATATTAGGAGTGGATTCAGCGGCTGAGAAGTGACTGTTTAGCCTTCTACAGGGAAATCTACATAACTCTTCTTGTCCATGAGAGAACGGGATGCTTGCAAATAATGTCTGATACAGGGCCAGAGGTGGAAAAAAACCTTGAGACTGATAAATTATCATTAAGGCATTAACTTCCATGTTCACTAATTCCTAAGAAAACACTAACCAAAAATATCAGGAATGCTGGCAAGTTATTTGTGACATATTTTTTTTTGAAATGACACTCTGAAACGCCTCAACAGAGCGCACTGGGTCTTCTAGCTTCAGGGTAAATATTAATATAGTTAGATTGTGGGGAGGGAGGGAAGAGATCTGTCCCTTGCCTTTATCAGCTTTAGGATTTGCCATGAGAGGTGGGGAAAAGTGTAGCTTTATCTAATGTAGTTAAGTTCATGGGAAAACTCCAGGGTGAACATACATAGATTTTTCTTAATCTATTTTGGTCCTCTGTCCCTGAGTTTGTTAGGACACTCACCCCTCATCCCCACTTTGCTTTTTATGCAGGACCATAATGGCTGAAGGCCCTCAGGGTTGCCGCAGTGGCCTGGATGCCAAGTACCACAGACTTTGTGATATGACTGTAGTTTGGGGTATCGTCCTGGAAGCAGTGGCTGCCGTTGGGGCTGTGACCTCGGTGGCCTTCATGCTAGCTCTCCTGATCCTCATCTGCAAGGTGCAGGACTCCAGCAGGAGAAAGGTGCTCCCAGTGCAGTTTCTCTTTCTCCTGGGTGTGCTGGGAATCTTCGGCCTCACCTTCGCCTTCATCATCACGCTGGAGAGCAGCACGGGGCCCACCCGCTTCTTCCTCTTTGGCACCCTTTTCTCTCTCTGCTTCTCCTGCCTCCTGGCTCACGCTTTCAATTTGACGAAGCTGGTCCGCGGGAGGAAGCCCCTCTCCCTGCTGGTGATGTTGGGCCTGGCCGTGGGCATCAGCCTGGTGCAGGACATCATCGCTGTTGAGTATATCGTCCTCACCATGAACAGGACCAACACTGAAGTCTTCTCTGAGCTCTCTACTTCTCGACGCAATGAGGACTTTGTCATGCTGCTCATCTACGTCCTCTTCTTGATGGCGCTGACCTTCCTCACATCCTGCTTCACCTTCTGCGGACCCTTCACTGGTTGGAAGAGGCATGGGGCCCACATCTACCTCACCACGCTCCTTTCCATTGCCATCTGGGTGACGTGGATCACCCTGCTCTTGATCACCCCTACCCCTGGCCCTGAGTGGGATGATACCATCCTCAGCT
Organism: Macroglossus sobrinus; assembly: GCA_004027375.1. Taxonomy (NCBI): domain Eukaryota; kingdom Metazoa; phylum Chordata; class Mammalia; order Chiroptera; family Pteropodidae; genus Macroglossus; species Macroglossus sobrinus. Next base: position 910,641 of record PVKZ01000341.1, on the reverse strand, counting down.
CAGTCCTGGTGGCCAACGGCTGGATTTTCCTTTTGGTTTATGTTGTGCCCGAGTTTCAGCTGCTCACGAAGCAACAGAACCCCATGGATTACCCTGTTGAGGATGCTTTTTGTAAACCTCAATTCATGAAACAGAGCTATGGTGTGGAGAACAGAGCCTACTCTCAAGAGGAAATCACTCAAGGTACAGAGCCTGGCTGGGCGGAGAGTCCCTTACGGAAAGATGGGGGAGGACCAGAGGTATTATAACTGTATGCAACATTCACGATTGTCCCGGTCATACCCTTGTGGACTAGGTGTGGTCCCCAAGTTTCAGATCTCATTTGAAATCATCTGGTTAGTTAAGTAGAACTAGAAGCCGGCCTCTGGAGTGGTAAGCTAGTACTTTCTATGCAATTCTATGTAGGTTTCTCTGAATCAAAATAAGTTGGAGCAAAGGAATGGAAAAGGAATGACTAGAAAAATTCTTAGAGACAAGAAGGTGAGATTGCGTTCTTTATGAAAGGTAACTAGGCATTCTTTCCAGAAATGTGGGGCCTGTATATATTTGGGTGCATAAAGCCAAGCCATGATTTCCTGCGGTGGTCACAGAGCACAGAGGGAGTAAAACCCCCTTTTTATCATAAACCAGTGGAAATCTCTGTGTGAAGTTTCTAAGGATTCTGATTTAACTTGAAGAGCTACATTTTATTTCATGTCTCTGGGCCCATGGGAGGGAAGAGATCATATCTGACATAAAAGAATGAACTATTTTGCCCTTGCCTGGAGTTGTGGGTACCCAGGTGTTCTGTTGTTCTCATAAAAAAAGAAGAAGAAGAAGAAGAAGAGGCCGAGCTGATAGCCAGACACTGTCCTTGCCCATAGGGATCTAGCTGTTGATCTCTAGGGTTTACATTGATCTCTGGGCCTGATCAGAGGAGGGAGCATGGATTTGGGACAGGAGTGAAGTACTGCCAAGGCCAGGTTCTTAGCTTTGGCTAACAATTTCTCTGCTCTTGAAGCCTGAGGTACACAGCTTTGGGGTGCTTCTCACTGTAGCTGGGGGCCCCGCTCCTGGGCACTTGGAAGCCTGAAGGAGGAGGGGAATGTCAGAGGGGCTATTCTACCCACCCAGTCCCTCCTGTCCATTGCCTTCACTATGTTACCTCACCCCTGGACTCCTTGTTATCATTCCTTAACTAATCATTTATCCTTTTATTCTTTTCTCCATTCATTTTATGGGCCACTGTCAGCTCACTCTCTCTAAGACACTCCCCTGGCCACCACACTTTACTGCTCACATACGTCACTGGCTTCCCAGTACCCAATGTATTGATCAAATCTTTAGGCTTTTCGCAGCCAGAACCCAGCAACCAAGCTGTGTTCTCAGTCCAGACCAACAGTGTCATTGCATTTTCCCACCTCTGTGTCAGGCTCAAGGAGTGTCCGTCCTCTTCCTGCATGTCCTTCCCTATTCTTGCCCTTTTCCAGAATCACTTGTTCCCCAAGCTCCATCAGTATTCGCTCTGTCCTCGCACTTCTGAAGCGCTGTTAGTCTGTCTTATTCCATAATTATCTATGTAGCTGTCAGATATTCCTGAGTCTCTAGAGTCAGCCTCAGGGCATTCTAGTTAATCCTTATATTCTTCACAGTATCTTACATATAGAAGGTGTTTTCGTATTTATTGAGTAACTTGAACAGATAAATTTGGTAGGAAATAAATGGAGTGCTTTAAAGTATATTCATGGTGATTGTGTTCATCCCTTTGATTTCCCAAAATCCACAGAAAACAATTATTCATAAATTCTGCCCCTTTTCAAAAAAAATAACAAAAAAACTTTTTTTCCCCCTCGTCGGGCAGTTAAGGAAGGAGGTAACTCCTGGTGAGATTCACTCTAGATTCATCTCTGGCCAGATCCATATCTGAAAAGACTGGATTCAAATGTGCTTTTGAAGTGGTCCTAGGATGAGGTGGGCCCCCAGTGAGGTTTTGGAAAGGTGTTTCTGTAGTGATCGTATGCTGCTAGTTATTCATTTATTCAATCAATATTTTGCTTACTCTGTGCCCAGTTCTGGGCTTGAGGACACAGTCCCTTCCCTCATGAAACTTATAGTCTGCCAGGGAAGTAGGCAATTCAGTGGAAAATGCATCATGCTTTGGTAAATGACTCAACCAAGCTGAGCACAGGTGAGCTCATGAGAGCATGAGGGAGGGGACCCTAATGCTTTAATTACTGTTCTCCCTTTGTTTCAGGTCTTGAAGAGCTAGGCGATACACACTATGCTCCTTATTCTACCCATTTCCAGCTGCAGGTAAATGATTTCTTTCTCTCTCTCTCTTTTTTTTTTTTTTTTGTCAGCAGCTCAACACCCTAGGAACATTCATCCCTTGGGAAACAGATGTTACCCTTCTGAGGGCCCCTACATGGCCACTTTGAAAAAATGATGTGTCTACTTTGCTGTCATTGCCTGATGGGGTTAAGACAGAAGACTGGAGTGCCGGGCACAGGGAGGACTTTAGCGGGAGGGCTTAGGAGAAGGGGAAGAAAATTAGATTCCTTCCCAGATTGGAGTTCTGTTGAAATAAACATCCAGGAATGGGAGTGGGCTTAACGATATGGTGCTTCCTTTTCAGAACCGGACCTCCCCAAAAGATTTCTCCATTCCACGGGCCCAGACTCGGGCTAGCCCTTACGATGACTATGAAGGAAGGAAAAATGGCAGTTAGCTCTTCTGAAGAGTGAGACAAACACAACAAGTCAGCAGGACCAGTGGGGAGTTTGAAGGGATGCGGGAAAAATCCTGAGTCTTCTGAGGAAACCAGGCACAACATGTGAAGACTGGGCCTCCCTGCCAGCCTCAACCACTCTTCTGTTCTGGAGATGCTGGGGGCTAACAAGACTCCGGTTCTTAGCAGCACTGTAGTTTTCGGCTTTGTTTCATACTTAGGATGCTTCTTATAAGTGGAAGTCTCAGGCAACTCAGGGTTAGCCTCTTACTATTTCCTGTCACTTTATATGTGACTAAAGCTCTGGTCATCTGACCATGTACTGGCTCATTCAGTTTCAGGAGCCAATTCCTCTGCTCAAAGCTGGTTTTGTGAGGATTGCTTGGCCCAGAGCAGAACTGCACATCTGAGCAAAAATAGCAAAGGCCTGTCTCTCAGCCCCTCCCTGCCTAAATGTACACTGGAAGCCAACTTGCTGGCACTCTCCCTTCTTGCCTGGGTAGGAGAGGCTAAAAGTCACCCTAAATTTACTCATTTCTGTGGTGCTGCCCAACACAGGGCCTCTCTAGGTCCCCAGCACCAATTCACAAGTACTCCCTCTCTCTTTGCATCCCCAAACTTGCTGTCAATCCCCAGACTAATTTCCCCTATGTATCTTACCAGGAGTTCTCCTTCTGGACCTTACTAGTGTAGACAAGCCCAATTTATCTTTGCCAGAAATTTGTGCACTGTTCCTTCTCTAAATTCCTGGCACAAATTCTTTTCTCGTTCCTTTGCTCCTCAGCCTCTGTAACAAAATTTGCACTGTGTTCACCTCCTGTTCTGTAAGCGGGCATTGTCTATGAATGGGAAGCATTTCTGTATAATAAGTTATTCACCGATCTTCACCTGGAGATGCAATAAAGATATGGTGGGCATCAGGCACAAGGGAGAAATGACTGGCTTTCCTGTTGACACCATGTTGAAGCTGAAGTTCAAGGTTCAGTTCCACTGGGTGTGGACTTGACCCTTCTCTATGTGTCTCTTTTTTTCTTTTCCATATGTATCTAAGATAAGTGTGTTTTTTCCAGTTTTTGAGGTGAGTGGCAATTGTGAGAGGGGGAGCCAGAACGGGTCACAGACTGAGGGCTTGGTCCAGGAAGGCAGAGAAGTGGCAACCTGGAATGGGGTTTGGCAGCCCAGGTGAAATAGGGAGGAAACCTCAAAGCCAATTTCACGTTTCACCCAAGGTTTAATTGTAGGAGAGAATAAATCCTATCCCTTGTTTGACAAGTGGTTCATAATATCTCTTGGAAAAGACAAGGTACTTAACAATTATTATTAATCACAGAAATTGCTCTGTGGGATAGGGCAAAAGCAAGTTGCTCTTTGGTGAAGAAAAAAAAATCTCCACACATAAACTGAGTGATATTTAAAATCTTGTTGAGTTATGGAGTTGCTTCCCAAGAGTCAGACACTGCTTTTCATCAAAGGGAAACACAGTGTAGAAAGAGGTGAGGTGAGGGTAGGAATGAATTAATGACATGCTAAATTAGGGGTATTTACATTCCACAAAGATTTGGTTGATTGTTTCTCACATGACTTTGCACGAACATTAGCCAAGTTTTGTACTGAAAGGGAAAATTATAAATAATGACTTATATCCTTTTAGACTATTTCAGTCTTTCCCAAGAGGGCATAACCCAGTGAGGTTTATTGTGAGGAAAAACAGTATAGCTTCACACGCATTGTTTTGTCACAGTGTAGGTACTCAAGAAATACACATTCTCTTCCCTCTTTTCTTTGCTTCTTTGATATCTGGACTATCAGCCAAGCAAAGGGGACTGAATGAAACGTAGAGCCACAAAATATACTTTATCTGCTTTCTTACTGAAGAAAAGTATCCCCATGACTGCAGTCCTCAAGCCATCTTCTTCAAAAACAAGAGAGGACATGGAAAGTTACCTATTGCTAGAAATTGGTTTTCCTTCTAAGAAATAAAGTGATCTCCAGAGTTTGGACAAGTAGGCTGTCACAAGTAGGCAGTAGAAAAATGCTCCCCATGCAACAGTACTTGTCATGCTCTGCGCCTGACAACCTGTCTTCAGGTCTTATGTGTTCTGCACTAACTAAACTCAGTTGTTAAAATAGGGACATCTCAGGAGCTGAAGGTTTTGGCATCTGACAATCACTGTGATATTGGAGTAGGGGGTTTCAAAGCCCCTCCTGTAAGTTTATTTCTACCTGGGATGAAAAATAATGTGCAAATTTAGTCCAGCCTGGTCCTTGAGCAAAGCAAGTTGATTGATGGCTGGGAACTAAAATGACATCTCCTTTGAACTAAATGGGTGGTAATGAAATGAAACTCACAACCTTTCATCTTTCATTGTCAGATGAGAAGTAGACTCTGTTTCATCTCTGCCTCTCTCACTTTAGGCTGAGAGGATGTCCACAGCTGCCATACCCCATGGTTCCACTTGATGGCGGTGAAACCTCAGCCATCAGCCCTTAGAGACCCAGCACCTCTCACAAAGCAAACATCTCAACTTACTTTCCTGTGAAGGGCAGGAGACAGAACTGCAGGTATTCTGTGAGCCTGAGGCAAACGCGTCCCATTTAAAAAGGTTTGCATGTTTGAGCTGTTTGTGTCTCCCTTTCACTGTCCTCAGAGAATTCGCTCCCAATCTTTTCTGCCAGAGTTTAATTGCCCTGGTCTTATTTTTGTGAAATTCTCCAAAAATTTTTTCAGCCCATTTGCATGCGATCTGGCATCTTTACAGTTATTGGTCTCATATGCTGTTGTTACTAATGTTGACGAGTATTTATGTGGTGAGAACTTTGGCTTTTTCTCAGGAAAAATATGCCAAGACAAAGAGTACAACCTGGCCCTGGAAATACAGCAATAACACCCATTCTTCCCTGTACCCCACAATGCATTCTGGGTTTCCTTCCTTCATTTCCAGACTTGTCACTACTGCTGAGAATTGAGCTGTGCCCAACCGACCTTTTCCTTGCTTGCCTATGATCCTCTGTTGCTACCAGGGTTCACAAGTTTGCTCCTGTCCCAGCCCCAGGCTAAAATGTGGGATTATTTCAGAACTGGAGGTAGCTGCTTCAGAAAAATCTTTCTCCAGTGTTGACTGCTGAGATCCGGGATCTGGGAAATCAGCCTCCAGCTTGCAGACTGCTGCCTTGGGAAATTCCCTGGTCCAACCTGGGTCCCTTTTCTGGAACACTCAGGCAGACAGTGCTCTGCTCCAGGATGTTTCAGCTGTGCACATGGGTCTGGGTGGCAGCATGTCAGGGCCTGCCTCTGATTTCTGCAACCTCTGGATTGCGATAGCTTTCTTGACCCTTCAGAGGGGAACACTCCAGTGCCTAAAATGTTAGAGTTTGCTGTGACAGAGCTTCTTTAGTTGGTGCTTCACAACCTTCACTTTATGGAAGAGGGAACTCAGGTCCAATGGACTTAATATGGTTGGGAACAGATTTCTGATCCTGTGTTCTGTCTACTGTCAACACTGTGTGGTCAGTGTTAGACACTTTTTTTTATTAAGGGGATGTTTGAGTAAAGAATCAAATAAAATGACCGTGGTCGTCATGTATTTTAAATTTCTCTCATTTTCTCTCAATTGCCTTTTGTTCTCCCGATTTCTCTTGCAGTTATCTTCTCTCCCCTCTGCATGTTAGCTGTGGGAAGAGGGACTGGGTGAAGAGTGACATTTTCTAGTTAAACCACAGATCACTCTCCTGCAATCTCTAAGCCATGTAAGCACCTACCTCTTCCAGAAGTAGAGCTTCTAACTGTAGACTGTCAAGGGAGGGATTGAGAGGCAAGGAAGAGTTCCTCATTTTCCCCAGCCATCATGATAATCCTTCCACTTCCCTGAGTCTGGGAAGAAGTCAGAAACCCAAACCCAGCACTTCTTTTCCTTTGTGAGGGTTTACAGCCGCTTTCCAGGAGCATTGGCACAACCCTTAGCAACTTCACTTCCTGTGCAGTTTTTGATGGCAGATTTCAGAGGCAGCCCTTAGGAAAGCTTTGCAAGTAACTGCTGTGTGTAATGACCTGAGCTGTGTGTCTCAAGCACCAGATACAACCATCATATTCAACACAGAAAAAGAAGAGGAAGCTTTAATAAAGTTTTGTTACCAAATGTGTAATACCCAATTGCCTGGTCCCAGCTGCTTCTAGTTCAGATTCTCTTCCATATTAAGATCTATCAACTCAGTTTAAAAAAACAAAAAACAAACAAAAAAAACCTCTCTGACAAACCCATGTAGCTAAGCTTTGAGCTCTGGAACATCGTGGTAGGTGCTAGCATGATACCCTGTTATTACAATAAGCTACTAGTTTTCTCCCTCTGAGAAGGAATAAGTCTAGACCAACTATTTATTACTCAAAAGAAATCAAAATAGAAAATGCATCTATTGGTTTAAGCATGATATCTTTCTGAAAAAAGGCAGAGATAATGATAATAGAGTTAAGTGGTCAGAAGTCAAACAACCAAGAAGAGATAATTTATTAGGTGGAGATCTCTAGTGGTTTCCAATAGGGCTCTGTTTTTAGATCTGTTTGAATAACATTTCTATTGATCACTTGAACAAAAATAAAGCAAATTTATCAAATTTTGCACATGACACAAAATTAAGAAAGACTGAGTAATAAAACAAAACAAACAAACAAACAAAAAAACCCCAAAACATTGCAATAGACTGGAATAAAGGTCCCAAACGAAGAATTTAGTTTAATAGGTGTAAATGTATTCACGCCCCCCAAATAAATTATATAAACAGGGTGGAAAGGCTTGGTTTGATAGTAGCTTTTATAAAAAAGACCTGATAGTTCAGGGGTCTGTAAGACTGATAAGGCCCAGTGATGGGCTCAATAGGCACAAGGCCAACACCATCATGGGCAGCAATGATCCAGTTGTGTAGTCTAGGTCACAGCAGGCGCTGTTCCCACTGAATTGGGGGCACATTATAGCACATCAGAACAGTAAATCCGTTTCTGTGGCTCTCACAGTCATGGAGGAGCTTCTAACAGAGGAGCTGTTTTTGGAGCTACATGATCTATAGACAGTGGATGGACATGGAGATATTTCATCTGGAGAGGAGACTTTGCAGGGTACATTATTATCATCCCAGCTAACATTTATTGTGTGCCTGCTTACTCTGTGTTAGGCTCCATTTTAAGGAATTACTTGTATAATTTAATACTTATAAAAACCTTATAAGTTGATATGATTATCATCCTTTTATTTAACACCTGCAAAAATGGAAGCTCCAAGGTGATATAGCTACCAACTGTTAGGGTTAGGAGTCAAAGCCAGGGTGTTGCCTTTTCATCTCTTATGCTGCCTCTCAACTGTCTTTGATAATAACAGCATAATAGGTGGCTCAATGGTTAGATGTTTTAGGGAGGCAGATCCCAGAAGAGTTTCTTGCAGAGCGGTGGGTCATCTCTTGCTGGAGGTGTTCGAGCTCATTGATGCTCTGTTGCAGTTGATGTGCGGAATTCTGAGTTTGGAGTGAGGTTGGACTAGCTAAGCTTAACAAGTCCAGGACCTTGGAACTCCCAGGGTCCTGGACTTTTCACTTGCCAAATTGTCATTGCTGGTATTTGAATCTTAAGAACCATGGAGAGGTTATCAGTTTTATTCTTCCTTTACATCTGCAACCCAAATATTCCTTAGCCCTCAGGTGAAAATGAAAATGCTCTTTGTTGTTTGGAGGTGCCCTCACATTTTAGTAAATGTTATTGTTGCATGTCATAATCCATACCCTGGCTGGATTTAAGAGAACAGTTCGTTACAGCCTTATGAATAGAGCATAGTCCATCCTTCAGTAAGTATTCATAGGGGACTGGTTCCAGGGTCCCCTGTAGATGCTCCAGTCCCTTACATAAAATGGCACAGTATTTGCATATAAGCTACATACATCTTCCTGTATGCTTTAAAACATCTCTAGATTACTTGTAATATCTAATACAATGTAAATGCTATGCTAATAGTTTTTATACTGTATTATTTAGGCAATAAAGACAAGAAAAATAAGTCTGTACATGTTTAGTACAGAAGCAACCATCATAGACCTAACTACATAGTACATGTCAGCCACATTTAATGTTTTTTTCCCCAAATGTTTTCCATCCAAGGTTGGTTGAATCTATGGATGTGGAACTCATAGATATGAAGGGCTGATTGTGTATGCTATATTTAATATCACTTTATTGTGAACATGGTGATAATGTAGAATCCTTTGCAAAGATGTTAGAACTTCATAAAAACCAGTGTGCCCACCCCCCGCCTCAGATACATGCAGTCAGTGACTGAAATATTGCACCATTTAGTTCTTTACATAGAGCTACCATTTAAAAAAAATACAACAACAGCAAAAAAAATACTAGTCCATGTAGTTCTTTGAGGGTAATTAATTGCAGAAGAAAGAACTCTAATTATTTGTATTGCTCAGCAAAATCAAAAAGGTTCATGGGATGCACTTGCATGGCACCAGTTTAGTCATCTGAGTCACAAGCCCATTAATTCTATGAACACTGGGAAACAAGGATGAGGATCAGAGGAAGCATCTGACTGGACTTAAATAGTGGGGAGTGGGGAGAGGGAGAGATAGAGAGAGAGAGAGAGAGAGAGAGAGAGAGAGAGAGAGAGAGAGAGAGAGAGAGAGAGAGAGAGAGA
>PVKZ01000341.1:731335-901157 GCA_004027375.1 Macroglossus sobrinus | reverse complement strand
CTCCTAGTAAGAGTGGCTATTGCCCCCTCTAAGTTCCCAGGAGGTCCCCATAGAATGAAAGAGGAGGACAATGTGAAGAGAAGCACCCTCCAAAAGGCACAGACCCTGGCGTGCACAGAACGTGGTTCTTTTAATGACACTGCACACTCCACCCCCAAACCCCTTCAAAGGAACTGGCTGGGTCCTATGTTCCTTCCTTTCCTTGACATACCTGGTGTCAATGACACACCAAATTGGTACCTATATATTTTTGCCAGGTCACTGAGATTACTCTGTGTGTGTGTGTGTGTGTGTGTGTGTGTGTGTGTGTGTGTGTGTGTGTGTTGCATTTCATTTTAAGAGAAAATAGGATAGGAAGAAAAATAGTTCTTTATCAATTCTGCATAAAGAATAAATATAGAAGTTTTTATGGTCTTCAAATCTTTTCTAGAGGCCTGTGAGAGTCTCTGAAATCCCTAGTGTGTATGAGGGGTATCCCCTGGTGTATGACAGACACACTCACATACACACACTTATACAGCTATCCATGTACATACAGATCAGATGCCATTGCAAGGCACAGTCACTTCTGCAAGTGAGATGAAACCATTATCCTTATTCCTATTCAGTGTATGTTTGCAAACCTATTATCAAGCCAAATTAAAAACAGCTCCAAATCAGTAACAAAACAGAAGGTTGTATAGTTGAAGAGATTTGTGCCACCAAATGCCCCTTCCTTAGGATAAACAGGGTTCCATGCCCTTTCTCATGTACCCTTAGGTTATGTCACAATAAAATGGTGTTAGCAGCTTTTTAAGCCATGCTTCTCTTGCTTAGGCCTGCTTTCATGTCTGGAAGTGTACTTTCCCTTTTAATAAAGCTTTTCTTTTCTGCTGTAAAAAAATAAAAAATAAAATAAAATAAAATAAAATGGCGTTATCTTACTTTCTACAGCTTCTGTGATTCCCTGCTTTTCTCAAGGCATTCCTTCAGCCAGAAATGCATTCCAATCTGAAAAAGCTTCCTGCAAATAGTGAGGAAATTTGAGACTATTATATATACAGTCTGGGGCTCTGGTCACCTCAGACCCTGCCTGGCTACCTCAGCACTTAGAAAGTCAACATCTCACCATCTTTTAATCCATTCCAGGCACTGGTCACCTCTCTCTGATCAGGTCTGCAGTCTTTCTTGGTTCTGATCTTTCAAATTAAGAGTTCTTAATGGTTTCAGTCACTCACTTCAGAGACAAGTTTTTCCATAAGCCACTCCCTCGAGGGGTCCCAGCTCAGCTATGCCTCTGGCTGGAGTCTTCTTCCAACTCTTCTAAACTCTCCCCAAACTCTTCTCTTCACAGCAAATTTGTCAGCTCAAGTATCACTTCTTTAGTGAGGCCTCTCATAGCCAGTCAATTCAATGCTAGTCTCCCACAGTAGATGGTCTTCAGAGTACCAGTCTGTTTTCTTCAGAGTACTTATAGTTTGAAATTATGTTTATTTGTTGTTTAACTTGTTTCTCCTATTCTGTATGTTTTGAGAAGACAAGAAATTGTTTTATTTCCTCCTCTATTCTCAGGATGTCTGCACACATAGTAACATTTGTTAAATGGACAAATAAATTTTGGGGAGAAAATTGTTTTGTTTGCCACAGGATAAATAGGATTATGGCATCTCACTCACAGAATATGACTGTCAGATTCCCTCTTGTCCGTTCTGGTATTTTCATTGCCAATTTATCCTTAATTAATTTTGATAAATTTTAGCCGATCAACCATGTGTTTTCTTGTTTTCACACAAGAACACTTAAATCCAATGTGATAAAATCTACTCACAAGTTTAAGGCTTGGAGGGAAGAAAGGAAACTTTTTACTTTTTGGGCTGAGTGCATTTCATCATATCCAAGTTTTATTTCCCTGAGGCTTTTCTTTGTTAAGCTCAGGAAAGTGCTGTTTCCTAGGAGAACTACAGAAGAACAAACTTCAAATGTGAAAAAGGACTAAAACATGCCCCAAAGCAAAAAAAAAACCCAAAAACCAGAGAAGCCTTTTAGATTGATCCCCACCTCCAAAGATCAATTGCAATTTTTTTCAGGTACATTACTTTTCTAAACTGACTTGAACCAAATGGATGAACAAGGATCTTTCAGATGTATAAACTAAATTGGAAATAGATAAGACTGCCAGCAAAGAGGCTCAGGAAGGATTTATCTTTCGAAAGTTGAAGCTGCTTCTGGCAACCTTTCCTTTTAGGAAAACTGAGCGAGTGTTTCCTGAATGGTGACAGAGTAGGGCCTTCAAGTGTCTGTGTGGATGCACTAGACTTTGGGTAGGGATGGGCTGAGCATCACATGGGACTAGGGGAGAGAAGAAGATGAAAAATGGAAGCTGAATGTCCCCAGGGACAGGACTGACTCAGAAAAATCTTTCCATTGATTATGCCATCAAGGCAATCACTTCCTTCCTAGGCCAAATTAGAAAAGGCTGGACAGCATTTGCTACAAACCAGAGCAAAGAGGAAGCCTTTTCTTGTCAACAGAGCTGTGCTTCCCAAACTCACACTATCTTAAGAGCCACATAGGAACTGAAAAATGCAGAGTCCCAGGGCCCCTCCTAGAGGTTCTGATTTAGTAGATCTGGGTCCAGGTATGAAAATTTATGTGTATAACAAGCATCTCAGCTGATTTTGCTGATTAGGCAGGTGTGGGGAAAGGTATTGGATAGTTGGCTCCATTTGTCCTTCTTTTGCTGATCCTTCAATCTTCCAGGTAAGTCCCAGCAACTGCCTTCTCAACCTTTGAACTCAGATCCATAGGAAGAATTTCAGTATGTTCTCATGGTTTATTCGTTCTGAGCTGGAGTGCAATTCCACAGACAGTACTCAGATTCCCTCTCTGGAGGGATCTTGGTGGAGACACCTCAGTGCCCAAGGTGAAACTGGATGCAGAAGCAAAGTCATCAGGAAAGAATCCTTTTAGAGATGGAGCAGACTTCTCTACCACCAAGCATCCTTGAGGACTCTCCTTGTGCGCTCAGTACCATCACGTCTCCCCTCACCTCAAAGCTCATTCCTGAAACATTTTCTCTGTCTCTCCTGGAACTTCATAGCCTTCTAATCATCTGCATTTTTACTTCAAACTCAACTAGTTCAACATTGTACTTGTTTGCTGTCCTCTCCATCCCCACATCTGTTTCTCCTCCTGAACCCCACTCCTGGGTTATCTCTTCTACCAGTGGAATCATCATCCCCTAGTTACCCAGGCCAGGATCCTGATGTCTCCCTTTTCCTCATTCCTTACATCTAATCCTAAATATTTGTTTATGGAAGTGGTTTGCAACCCTGGCTACAAAACAGAATCATCTGGAAAGATTTTTAAAACATACCCAGGTCTGGGCTCCACTCCCAGAAATTCTGATTTTATTGGTCTGTGGTAAGGTCAGGCCATGGAGAGAGCTTTTAAAACTTCCCAGGATTCTATTGTGCAGCCAGGGTTCCCTCTCCAACCACAGTTACACCCTCTCACAGGAGGCAAATCTGATCCACAGGGTCAGGCTGGGGTGAGGAGAGAGAGGCACTTACCCTGGACACAAAATTCAAGGGAGTACCCACGCCCTCATTCATCAAGATCAATAAAATTTGATACAAAATTTTTAAAAAATCAAAAATTAATGCAAAAAAGTCTATGCTAACACATCACAATTTTATAAAAACAGGCTGTTTTGGTTTGTTTGTTTTACACTCCTGCGTTACTTCACGGGAACAATTGTTTCCAATCAGCTGTAATTCCCAGGCTAGTGTGGCTGTCACGTTCCTCCCAGGGGGTTTATGAGGGTTGACAAAGACATGCTAACAGATAGGGCAGTGAAGAGCTTGGGATTTTTCAGTTGGAGCGTTTACATTAACTCTTTCTCTTGGGTTCAAAGCATGGGTGGATCCTTTGATGAGTGCACACAGGAACGCACCTTTGCCTTTTGCCTCAGGTTCCAGTGCGGCCTGGCACGGGACTGATGCCTGAGCCACTCCTTGCCATGCCCTTCACACCCAGGATTAGATTCCTTCTTTGGAGATGCAAGCCCTAGCCCAGCTCTCCAGCCTCCTTCCTGTTGCTTCCCCCTTTGGGCATTAACACTCTGGAGATCATAAATGCCTGGCAGACATGGCAGTCGCCTTAATTTTCCTTTCAGCTACACCTTTACATTGGCATTTCTTCTGCCCAGAAAATCTGGGTCATTGCAGTCAGTTGCATAGTTTTTTTCCCCTGTTAATTTTTGCATCTAGCCAAGATGGTGAGTGGGGTTGGAATTCAGCCTCACTCCACTTACTAAGCCCTGTGTCCCGGGCATGAGGTTGCATCCTTGGGGCAGCGTAGAGAGGGCACATTTTTCTAATTCATTAGCCTAGAGAGGGCACATTTTTCTAACTTGCACAAAGATTCCCTGTTAATGGCTGCCCTGAGTATCTTTCCTTACATCCTCTGCCCTATGAATTCCTACCTTCCTTATAAAACAGAACTCAAGTTTTTGACCTCCATTGTGAAGTCTGTCTTGCCCTTGGTCCCCCAGAAAGAGAGACTCTGTGTTCTAAGTCACCACTTCACTCTCTGCATGCTTTTATGATGGCAGCTATCTCAGTGAATTGTAATTATGTGAAAAACTGTGGAGCCACATGGCTGGCAGAACAGTCTGGCATGTGTCTATCAGTGAAAAACAAAGTGGTTTTTCTTTAATCTAAGAATGCCTTTGAAGAACACCAGAATGACAAGTAGTAACTCCTTGTTTCATTTCAGGGTACCAAACAACTGGTTCAGCAGCTATATCAGGCTGGGCTGAGCCGGGTGAGGTAACATATAACCCAAACCTCGGAGACTTAAAACAGAAAAGTTTTACTTTCTTTCACTCTACATGTTCATCATGGAACTGCAATGGATAGAACAGCCACTATTTGCAACACTTCTTGCTGCCCTAGTAGAAAGAAAAAAAAAAAATACTCCTGAGGGTATTGCACTAACAATTAATTGCTTCTGCCTGGAATCGACCTCGGGTTTCTGCTCCAATTTAGCAGCCAGAGTTAGCGTCACGATCCCACCCAATCTCAAAAGGGACGAAAAGTGCAATCCTACCATGTGCTTGGAAAGCAGGAGAGTTTGGAAACATTTGGCAAACAGCACTTATGACTATCAGAGTTCTTTGATACTCTCTATAAAATTGATTGATTATCTTTATTTCTCAAGTAACGACTTTAACCAGTTGTTTCAATGTTTAGAAAAATGAGTTATTAACAGCCGAACGTGGTAATGACAATTATAGCTAAATTCCAAAATCACAGTCTGTTTTGAAAGTCTTTCAGTGACATCTCTGCCCATAAATAAGGATTCTCACAGGGTATGTGTCTATTTTACTTTACAGATGTAGTTCAGATGATATCGTATAAAACAGAACAGTGATAGTGGCCCAAGTGCAGTTCTAGATGAGAGTCTTAGTATCTTAGTAAGATAAATTGCCTAATCCACCCAATGGATCAAATGAGATAGTGGAAGTGAAAATCATGTATAAATTGTAAAGTGCTAAAATGTGAAGTGCTACTTAAAAACAAATTATCTCAAAGATCTGTGGGTTCTAAGATCTTACCTAGCTTTAGGTATTTTCCCATTTCTTTTCTGTAGATTTTCATTTGCTTTTGAAACAAACCCCTAATAACAGAGATACAAAACACATTCTTTTAACCTGAAGCAGCAATATAATCAAAACAAAAATTGAAGAACTCAGTTTCTTCCAGAAATAAATTGCTCTGGGAATAATGCCGCCGAGTTGCAGATGAAGTCTATACAAGTTTCTCTACGTGCAAATAAAGTCCAGGTGGGAACTATAACAAAACATTTCCTTTGTAGCATGTATTTTAAAAAAGCCATCTCCGTATATGCAGGTGGATCCTGTTTTAGAAGATATGCAAATCCTTAAACTCTTATGAACAGAATAATTGAGGTGAATTTCTCATTAAAAAGAAATTTTAAAAGCATAGTGTGCTCCCTTAGTGCATTTGTATCATATAAAAAATATGTTAGTGAGTTAAAAAAATGTCAATTCTATAAATTGAAACAGATATGCAACCCTATAATTCATCTATTTACTTTTTCAGAGTTTTACAGCTTTTTAAAAAAATGGATAGCTTCCTCTGTGTGTTTTACAGCATATAGTACTGTTATCCTACAGTTAATGGACAATAATAGATGCAACTGAAATTCCTACCAGTTTAACTTATCTGGAGTCCTATGATAACACATTTATCTCAAGAACTTGTGATTGTAATTATGTGAAAGTTCTGCTGAAATGAAAAATATGTTTGATTCCCAAATTAAAGAATTTACGAGTGAAAAACAGGATGAGTAAATCTCATATCAAATGTCAAACTTTTTACATGTGAATGGTTTTCTTCCAGAACATATAAAAGTCAACAAAATCCTCAATTTTCATGTTAAAAAAAAGTCTGCCTGGAGAATTCGACCCACCTGCAGTCCGGCACATCTTTTCCAAATCCAGACTCAATTTAATCACATTCTATATGTGGTTCCAGTTTGAACAGTTCCACTATCTTTAGAAAAATCCAGAAATCTATCCAATGACATTTGAAAAGTGTACTTTGTAGTTCTTTCAGTGATGGATAAGATCAAGATAAGAAATTCATCACTGAACTCCTCCGATCTGACAGTTTGATCACCATAGTAATCCAATCCCACTGATTTTTCTGGAGACATTATTGAAGGCAGTCCAGGAAAGGCATTCTAATAATGTTTTAAGCAATGGTACATCTTTGTGCCTCCTGAGGTAACGACTTCAAAGTCCTTTGAGTAAATGAGTTCTGCTATATGTTAAAATGTCAACTTAGTTCTAAGTAACGTGTCTTGGAAGAGCAGCAAACATTATCTGTCATAGGAGACCAGTGGCTTAAAACTGGCTTGAGCCATTAAGACATTTCAAATAATTCCAAAAAAAAATCTTTCTTTATTTAGATGTCAAGCATTACTTCTTAAGGCCTTCATGATCACCCCCAGTTGATGTTAATTGGGAAGCACCACACTCTAGTGCAAATATAGAGGCTTTTGTATCAAGGAAACAAAATAGATTTTCTAGTTTATTTCTCCTTAACTGTGTGCTTTTAAAATAGATGATTAGGCTTTTTCCAAGAAAGATGCTATAGAAGCATCTTGTTTACCATGGGTTTGAAGAAAAAAAAGAGAACCTCATTCTGCCATGAGTTAAGTTGGTCTTGGTGTGTGACAACTTGTGTATATGTCAGAAAGTTTCTGGGAAAAGGTAGATTTGGAACTGATAGTGGAAAAGGTAAAGAAAGATAAGAAGGCATAAATCTGGTCAATATGAAGTGGATATAATCCTAGGAAAATGGACCATTTGTTTAAAAGAAGAAAGAAGTAACAATGGGTAGAGAGAATGAGAACAGTTTAGCCTGGCCAGACCATAAATTGAAATAGGCATAAATAGAAGACACTTTAAGCTTATGGGGAGATCATGAAATGTAATGTGTAGGGAAGCAAAATTTTTGATAGTTTTTGAATTAGGAAATAAATCATCAAGATGAAGGATATATTAACTCTACCCAGGTAAGTATTTTATTAGAACCATGCTTTAACTGAGCTTATCAACCATTTACAACAGGAAGTATTTTATAATGCTTTTCATCAATACTGTTTCTTTTGGAAAATATGTATAGTGTCAGATGAGTACTACATTTATTGGGGTGATCCCGTCATAAGTAATAATGTCTAATCACTATGTTGTACACCTGAAGAAGCTTGGGTGGCCATGCAAGTTGAAAAGGGCAGAGTCTCAGGGAATCACCTGGGCAGGGTGACCTGTGTTAGGTGGATTGGTGGAAAATCAGATATGGCGACTGGCTGAGTCTCTATGTTGAGAAGGAGAAGGGTTCAACAAAGAAACAATGGATTCTGTCTAGGAGAAAGCTGCCTCTTCAGCCCTCACACTGAAGCCAGACAATTCAGTTCTTCTCTATATGTCTCTAGCACTTTTCAAATAGCTGCCCCAGAGCTGGAGCTCAGAGAGAGTGAGTCTGTCAGAGGTAAGTTTGCACACGGGCCCTTTAAGAGAAATGTCCATGACTCCCACAGCCCTCTGTTTTGCTCAGTCATAATCTCCGCTGGTTTTCATAGCCAGACGTTGTGGGGACTACTCTTCCTGGTACTGAAACTGTGTACTGGGGGGCTTGGTGTGGGGTTGGAACCCCTCGCTCCTTAGAGCAGGGGCGGGGGGACCTCTGCAGCAGAGATAGTCCTCTTGATTCTCAACCACCACATGCAGTTGTAGGACCAGCCCATTTTGTGTCTCTGCCCCTCCTATCAATCTTGAGGTGCCCTCTCATGCATGTTCCCAGTTGTAGGACTTCTGTTCAGCCAGACCTCAGGCGAGTCCCAATGATGATTATTCTGTAGTTTAGTTGTAATTTTGATATGGTCGTGAGAGGAGCTGAGCACAATGTCTACCTACTATGCCATCTTGACTGGAAGGTCAGTTTTATCTGTTCTTTAACCTTTTTCCTATTTAGAAAAAAAAGTGCAGCTTGATGCCAGCATTAATTTAACATCATGCATAGAAATGCTATGTTTTCTAGGATTTAAAATTTTTAGCAATTGAGAATTACTATATTTTTTAAATGAAAATACTAAAAACAGAATGCTATAAATAGAATAATATTGTTTGTTTCCAAAGACTATTGATATATTAGAGCAATGCAAAAATAATAATCAAAGTGAGATATTTTATGGCAAACTTTGGGGATAAATTTAGGACTGTAATCTGTGTTATTTCAGGGTAAATGCTCTAGCTGCAAGTGCCTCAAGCGAGTATTCTTGGGGCGAACAGGCAATGGGTTAAAGCGGTTCCTCATGAATCTCAGCTTAGAAAACTATTGGGGGTTTTTAGGTTTATGTGAATTGCTCCATAAACTCAAAAGAAATGAAACTGTATTTTCACTAAAATATTCCATAATTTTGTAAAATTACAAATTCCTGGATTAATTTCTCTTGATTAATTTCTCCTGGTGCATGCTATGCTTTCCCCTGCTGCCCAGAGGATAATCCCTTGACTATAGCTTCTCTTTGAGGAAGCAGATATATGTGACCAAGTCTGAACAACATGACTAATCTAGGAACAGCTGAATGGACCAATGGTGGGTATGGAACCTTAGGGTAAACAATCCAAAGGCTAATTGTAAATTAAGAGGAGGACTGATGCAAAATTGCTCCCAATCAAGACAGTGATGAATAGCTGGACCAATTAGACCCCTTCTCAGGAATTATGACATACAGGTAGAGAAGTCAGCTGGTGGTGGGTGGATATGAGAAAATACTGCAAAAGGAAATTGAGACAGTGAGAAAAGTGTCAAAGTGGCTAAGGGAGATTGTGAGGCCAGAGAAGGAGATCATAAGCTATTTCTAATGCCTGACAGTCTTCTATCTCCATGAAGCTGGATGGTTGGCTATACTGGGTTCCCAGAGTTTTTCTCTCTGCTGCCATACATAACCTTGCAATACAACTTCATTCCTGAAACAGTGTGAATGAAACACTTAAACCCTTACAATTCCCCAAATCAAACTAATACATAGTCCAAAATTTGGTAAAATTGTACTATACACTTCAGAGGCACTTTGGTACAAAGAGTTTTGATTTTACCTTTACCAGTTTTAGGAAAAACAATTTGGGAAACAATATTAGCCATCTTATATGGTTTCAGTGGGCTTATTAAAATTTGTCAGCCAATTCAACCAAAATCTCTCCTGTCTGCAAAACAAAACAAAACAAAATTATGTTGAAGATATCATTGTCATCATTTTGGGGATTAAAAACTAGGAGGATCAGTGATGATGGTTTTTTTTACAGAGCAGATGTGAGGTTACGTGGTTTTCTGTCCTCTCAAATTAGGTTTGTTAAGTAATATACTACCTAATCGATAGGTCAGTCTTAATGTTAAACATCTTAATTTTTTATTACCAGTAAGGGAAGAAGGTCAAACTTTGGTCATTTACTTTGACACTGGTTTAAGAGAAGAACTGGTTTAATAAGAAGAACATTGCTCAGGGCACAGATTTCAAAAAAGAGCAGTTAATTTGAGTGTAGCAGAAAAATATATGAAAATGAAACATTGCATAGAAGGTGAGTACTTGAATATCAGCTGGGGACCTGGATTCTAGTTTGTTCTGTCACTAATAAGCCATGTTATCCTGAGCAAGTCTCTTTACTCTTCTGTAAAAGTAGGGAGCTGTGTTGCTGAAATTCTCTGCATTGTGTTATCTCCCCTACAAAGAATTTAAGTTCTACCCAAGTAGCGTTGTCTGCCTTGTCTGCCTAGGGCTGAGTGTGAGAACAGCTCCTGGTCCCTGGCAGAGGCTCAGGAGATACTCAATATTGAACAATCCATGCTGTACATTGGTCATTTAAAAGGCCTTTTTTTCATGTATGGAGTCTTAGCTATTTTTCAAAGTGCTTTCACATAGCAGGTGCTCAACAACCACTGGTTGGGAATATCACATTTCATTCTCCGCAGGGTGCATGCCTAACTTGTTAATACAGAAATACAAGCATGGAGAAGCCTCCTGGATTGGGAAGAGGAGTCATCTACGAGTTGGAAGCCCTGGCCCACCACAAACTGCTGTGTGACTTTAGCAAGTCATTCCATTTCTCCAAGGTTCTGTTTTCTCATCTGTAAGGTAAGAGGGTTGAATTAGACCCTGAGAGCCCTTCTGGAAGCACACCTCTGACTCTGGTCCTGTTATACCTGTTACATATAACGAATAGGTATTAAGGACAGATAAATTAATGGGGAAGGATGTGGAGCTGCATGAGGAATGGAGGCAAAGTAATTAGCGCAGAAGCATTGGTTCATTAGAAACATCGAGACAGTCAGACTCTGCTTTTTACGTGCACCACCTAAAATCCTTTATGAGCATCAACTGAGGTGGCTCTTCCTTTTGCTATTATTGGTTCATCAAAGCAGGTCACTGACCTCAGCCACATCTGCTGTCATACTCACCATCATGGGGTGGAAACATCATGGGAGAAATCCTGCCAGCTTACAAGTCCATGAAATGTTTATCTTAAATGCCCATTGTGAAGATCTTGAAAATTCTACTATAATTTTTTTTTTTTGCAAATGCTAGGTCACTCATATTTATAAACCATTTATGAAAAATGACTAGAAGAGTAATCCAATAGTGAGTTGCTGCCGACCTCTAGACTTTGTCATATTAGCATGACCCTAATTTCTTCAGACCAAGATCTTTTGGCTCCATTAGTAAAAGGCTGCAATTTGTTCTAGCATTGCTAAAGGAGGGAATATTTCAGTTATATGAAGAAATAGACACATAGTCAAGGTAGGGTAGCCAGCAAGATTGTAATTACACTTGAAAAGGCAGTCTTCTGATGAAAGGCCCAGATGAGTGGAAAGTACTAGGACGCAGAAAAGGAAGAATAAGCCAATATTTTGTTGGCGGCGTGATGCTGTGAGCTCCCCAGTGGCCTTCCGGGGCTACGTTAGGATGGTCTTCTGAGTTTTTACTAGTTGTGTTTCCTGTGGACTTTCTGATTCTGCTTCTTGCTGGGGGCCTAGCATACCCCATGGGATGAAATACTTTCGTGTGAGATCAACAGTCTGAAAAGGGAGAAATGCCATCATGAACTTTCCAAGCCAACACAGGAGATACTATCCCCCAGAACTGTGTTTGAGATATTACCATTTCACCATCATTTAACCCTTTGTTCATTAAAAAAAGAAAAGAAAAAACTTGAGCCTATACATATAGAACTTCTCTACCATCTTTCCTCTTAGCCATTAATAAGAATCTTTTTGCCAGATTCTTGAGTAGCTGATCATTGGAAATTGAAAGTAATCCAAGAAATTCTTGGAAGGGATAATAAAGATATTCTCATTGTGTAAATACCCTCCAGAGAGTTAATTACAGCAAATGGCATGGCTATGTCCTGGTCTGTGTGTCGTTCCAGGAAAAGGGAAATTCTCAGATAATAGACCAGAGGGATTAGTCTAGTTAGAGTTGCCTATTACAGTTCAAGAACAGTCTGAGCATGACTTTCACTCTCAGATTTTAGTTACTTCTGATCCTCATAATATAAGAATTATGTCCCAATGTGGTATTTTTGGCTGTCTGGATTTGTGTGTCTTTAAGCCATTGTGGCACAAAGGCACATTACTTCTGTTTTTGCATGGAAGGATTAAAATTGGCACACCCATCTGGGCATCCAGATGATGGTGACAGACCTAGCCCAGCACTTGGGGCAGCCTGGACAGCTGGAGCTAGACAGTGACTCAGAGGCAGCCAATGTAGCTCAGGGTATACATTTAAACAACCGATACTAAAAACACTCATACATATTTACAATCTTCCGTTGTGCCCAAGGCAAAAAGTGGTGAGCTTGTTCTTCTTCATCCTTAAACAAACCCTTGAAGATGCCTTCTCTTTCCACTCACCTGCATCAGAATATATTGTCGATGGCAGTGGCACTGGGGTTGGGAGGGGCTCGGGTGGAGGCAAGAGGCATGACTTGCCTTTATTGCACTGCCCTGGTGTGGTTTAATCTGGAGCTTAATGGCTTAAGCTCCAGCTGCCTGTAGGGATGACTCTGCCCTGCCTCTCCTCTCAGGTGGGTAAAAGCCATTGGAGATGAAGCCTGACTGCTCTCCTGAGGAAGGAGTGCTTGCTATGGCCCTTCTTGGTAAACATAGATGAGCACATTTACCTGCGGCTGAATATGGAGTTAATGCTATATCCTCCTCAGCTCCATCTCTGTCTCGGGCTGAAAGCCAAAGGAGGGAAGGGCTGGGTTAGTGTCAGAGATCCACCTGGAAGCAGCACATGAGGACTATAAAAAGACTCCATGGCTTACAAAGAGGCTCTTGACCCTTTAAAAAGGCATTCTCCGTTGAGGCTGTTCTAAGAAAAAAAATCTATGGTTTAAAAAAGAGTGTTTTTAAAGCTTATGAGGAAGGTTGTATATGGATAGCATTGCATGTTTAGAAATTGAGGAAGCTGAAGATTCATCACATCACTCTCTAGAGAAAGAGCACTGGCACTGGGTCAGACAGAGCCTTTGCTTCCTCAGAATTACCTCACGACTATGGGCATCTCACTGTCTTCAACAGCAAAATAAAAGGCCTTAACTAGGTTACCTCTAAGGTTCCTTTAGGCTTGATAGTCCATAAATTTTGATTTGATATAAAATGCTGGGCATAATATAAAAAAATCCTTAAAGACAATTTTAAGCTATCATGGAATATCACACATGTGGTTATTTGTTTAATGCCTGTCTCTGCAACAGGACTAAGCTCTATGAAGACAGGAAATGTATTTGTTTCTAAGGCCAAGTGTTTGCTCAATACAAATTTGTTGTTTGGTGGCCACAGATATAGATGTGACACTAGTGTTCACACTTTGTGGCTCTAGCATTAGAGCAGGACGGCTCCGTTCTCACACTGGTTAGCTGTGTTTCTAGGGCTGTGTTACCTTAAAGCTTTTGTTGCTCTTGTTTCCTGATGTGAATAAAAGAGGGATCATGATAATCATAATAATAAATATTTTATAAGGTCATTTTGAAGATTAAATCAATTAATATATATAAGGTCCTTGAAATAGGGCATGATATATAGAAAACACCATACTGTTATCCTTTGTATACTATTATCTGTGGAGGTGCTGGTGGTATTGTTATAATCGATGCTCTGATATCTTCCTCCTACTGGTTTTTTTAGAGGGGTTGGAGCCTGTGAAATATAAAGTGCTCTTCTTTTCAATGTTCATCCAACATTCTCAGGAGACCAGATCATAAATAGAAAAGCCTTATTCTCCAGCTTTAGTTATTATTCATGAATTTACCAAAAGGTTGAGTGTTCCTCTCCCTCATGGTATAAAATCTGAGTTGAGTAAGAACTTAACGTTTATATGTGGAGGAGGCAGGGACATGATAACCATCATTTAAAGACCAGAAGCCTGAGCTGCTAGAGGCAGAGAAGCTTGCTTTGGTCTCCAAGTTGCTAAGAAGCTGAGCCTCCAAGCCAGAATGTATGTGGCCAGATCCTGTACTCTTTCTTAGGCCCCATGCCTTCCAGTTATCTTATGTTCTCTGAATCTTTGTGAATGTCATTATCCTTGCCTTATCTGTCCTCAGACCAAACAAGTCCTGCCCAGACTCACTGTCTTCCTCCCTATTCTATATCAGTTCTCTGTGACTTGTAGCTCTTGAGGGTGACAACAGAGTGGTTTTGCAATTCATTTCCATGAAAAAGCAAAACTCACAACCCCTGACACCATTCAGTTTGGGTTTCTTGTAGTATGGTGGGTACCTTAAAGAAAAAAATGTTGAGAATTATTAAAAAGGGCTATGTTCAGCAAAAGTTGGTATTTGCTATAAGGAAAACTACCTGAAGGTCTTACATTTGCAGAAACATTTTTCTCATGGTTCATATCATTTTACAGTCATTGACCCATTTTTATATTACATAGACTCATTATTTCTGTCTTAATATCTTCAAATAGAATCATACCAGGTTTGTCTGTACACATTTAAATACTAGACAGAAAAATGCCACCTCCCCACATCTTTCTTCTAGCAAACTTGATATAACAATATTTTAATTAGTCTAAAACAGATAAAGCAGACAATAATTAGAACAGGAGCTTTCTAGACATAAAAAAAAGATTTATGGCTGATAATCTACTATATTTAAGATCTCTGCAAATTATATTTAAAATTCTCAGTTAAAAGAGCAACTAATTTTAAAAGGACAATCAATATACAGCTTTTTAGAAATATCTTTATAACACAGGACACAGAATATTTATACCCAATCATTAGGTGTCCTGTGGTAACATGCCTGATTGAATTTTCATTCTCCATCCAGATGTTTGTATATCTTAGAGTTAAGTCCTTAAATCATTTCAGAGAGATAAAGTCTAATCTTCTTTTGAGAGACTCCTGGGGAAATGAAGTCCTTAAGCTCCTTTGCTGATTTGTTTTAGTGTTTCTCAACTCTTATTTTCATATTTAATCTAAATCCCTCATGCTTTAATTTGAGCCCATTTCTAAGAACTGTCTTCAGTTGGAGATCAGAAACTAACAGGACAACAGCCTCTTGGAGAGAAGTCTTTATATATTTGTGAAATTCCCTGCTAATCCTCTGGTTTTACTCCTCTTTCAGTTAAATAATTTTGTTGCCCCAGCAGTAAATCAAATAATTATGTGACTGGAAACACAGCTATATACAGTATTAATCATAAGAGTCACGAAACAAATGCATGCCTCAGGAACTCAAACAAAATATCATTTTTTAGTACAAAATTCAGAGAGCGAGAACTTCAATCGTCTATGAGAAAGGCACATTAAGAACTGCTATCTTAGTCTACAGCCGTGCCACCCTGAACGTACCTGATCTCATCTGATCTTGGAAGCTAAACATGGTCAGGCCTGGTTAGTACTTGGATGGGAGACCACCTAAGAATATCAGGTGCTATAGACATTAAAAGAACTACCATCTCAGCTTCATTGCCTTAACTTTTCCACATTGGTCTGATGCTATAACCCTTTAATCATCTTTGTGGTTTCCCACTGAAACCTCTCCAAGTTCCCCACATATCAGTGGATCCAGAACTGTAAGAGATATTCTTGTTAGAGAATGATAATGGCCTGCTTGTTCTTGCTGACCACATGTCTGTTTATACAGTACGGTGATTGTTTCTTGAGCAAATAAAAACAAAGACAGTGGTAAGCTGCTTTCTCACTGTCAGCCCACAACCTACAACACACTTAGGATTTTTCAAGTAATCGTTATTATACTGTACTTGCCTGGCTCTTATCTATTTTGTATCTGTATGTTTTTCCTAGCTAGATATAGTCCTGTACTTTTTATTATTTTAATCATTCTTCTAATATTTGAGATTTGTACTTTTTCCAGGTGACCTTAATTCAGATTTCATTCTCTAAGCTCAAGTTTCTGGTTATTATGACCAATTTTTGAGCACGATCTATGTATTCTTTACTACACTATTGATTCCTGTCCCCTACCCCTACCTCCCACCCCCAATATCAAACTACATTGACAATGACTATCACTGGGCAGACTATTTCCTCCTCAGAAATGGCTTTTCTAACCATGCTTCAATAATAGGAATAGTACCAGGAAACACTGCTTTTGTGAACACTTGCTCTTCTATTAAGACACCACTTAGAACACTTTAAATACTTGCTTAATTTTTTTGGGCTTTGAATATCGATTATTACAAATCTCAGAGTGTTTTGCATTATTATGAAACTAATAACTTTTTCTTTCTCTTTCTTTCTGATTTTTGTTTCCTGGAAACATAAAATAACAATAAAATAAGCATGGAAAGTTTTATCCTGAGAAGTAGTTTCAGGAAGAAGTGACTCTATAAATCTGCTACAAAATTCAGTGATCTGATTACACATCATCAACAAGCAATGAAAAACAGTTATAGGAAGAATATATAGTGTCAATTTCTGATTCTCTGTCAACTGAACTGAAAGGAATTAATAGATACATCTATCTGAACAAGATTTAATTTGAATGTGTAATTAGTCATAGATTATAGCTCAAAAAAATTGTATGCACTTAAAAGGAAAGCTTCTATGAATTTTTTTGAGCCTTGGGAAGATGGTGTATGTTATACAATATATATATAATCACATCATTTTTGCATATTAGAAATAAATTGTGAGTAATCAGATGCCTATTAAGACACAAGAATTGATGTAAAACTATATTTGGTTATAAATAATAGGCCAAATGTTTCAGAATGGAAATAATGAGTTTTGAAATATTTCCAGATGACTGAAAGTAGCCACTATTTTCCTCAGGTTGTTAGGGTCCAAGCTTCCTTAGTATTATAGATGATATATATTTTTTTATTTAACAAAGTATAGTTGGGCGGCTTGGTCTTACTTTATATAAGGATAAAAATATGACCTAGAAATTATTATGAAAATGTCACATAAACGAGTTGTACATCTGTGCCTTCACTCAGGATTCTGATTTAATGACACTTCACGTCACTTTTTGTAAACTTGGAAGAATTTCAAGCAGTGAGTAGTTTGAAAAGTAGAAATTCAGAAGTTATTGGGCTTTGTAACTTTAACGAGGTGATGAGTCCTACAAATCAGTTTATTATGATGTTTGGGCAAATTAGCTTTGAGACTTAAATTTTAAAATGTCAATCACTGCTGCCAGGATTGACTTGTGTACATGACAGCTCAAACATCTGCACTTAGCATTATATGTCATGCAATCGCATGGCCCAAGCCTAATTTGGGACTGATTAACTCATTTTACAGTGGGAGCCTTTCTTTACCCAGCGTGAGCATTCAGAGCCTCACCCACCTTACTTAAGGTCTTTGATTTATTTCTGTCTTGGTCTTGTTCCATCAATATTTGTATTTCGGAAGAACTGATTTTTCATAAAAGTTTAACCTTGATTCTGGGTGTCTTCATCTCCACGTGTGAACTATTTAGTCATTAAATAAATTCTGGTTACTAAATTCTGACCATTCCTTTTTGTTCCCTTTTGGTTCATCCTGTTGCCCGATTTCTCTCCTGTTTCTCCCACAGAAGAGCCTCCCTACTCCCTGAATCCCCTGGGAAAGTACCTCTTGAGCATTCCTGGTTCTCCACTCTGAAGCTGCGTTGGTAGCCTGGCACCGAGCAGGCGTTGTCTTGTGAAGGGCACTCCTGTTTACACGATTTGTAGAGAATGCAGAGCTCAGGTATGATGTACAGCAGCAGAAAAACCCACGCATTGGTGACCAGGGCAATGCAGATGACAGGGTCATCCCACTGGGGCTGACGCTGGAGCTGTGGGTTGCCTCTCAAGAGCATAGAGATCCACACCACCCAGATAATGATGGAGATGAGCATGGTGACAAAGATGAGACTTCCATGCTGTTTCCAGTTCTCACACGGGCCACATAAGGCAGTTTTGGAGACGAAGAATGTGAGAGCCATCAGGAAAAGAACGTAGACCAGCAGTACAACAAAGTCCACATTGAGCTGACAGGGTGTCATTTGTACAAACATCATACCTCTGGTCATCATGAGAGTCACATACTCAATGGCAATGATTGTCTGCAACAGGCTGAAACCAATAGCAATGCACAGAACTTTTTTCCAAGAGAAGGAGACTCTACCCCGGACAAGCTTCACCAGGTTGCAGGCATGAGCCAAGAGGCATGAGAAACAGAGAGCAAAGAGAACCCCAAAGAAAAAGTAACGTACAGGGGCAGTTTGCTGATTGAGCTGGATAATGAAGGCAAAAGCAAGGGCAAAGAGCCCCAGCACACTCAGGAGGAAGAGGAACTGGGTGGGGAGGACATTCCACATGCCACAGTCTCGAACCTTTCGCATGAGGAAGAGAAATGCCAAGAGCAGAATAATTGTAACCACTATGCCAATTATTGCCAGGGACTCCAGGACAATGCCCCATGGCCCCTCTGTGTCACAGAGGAAATAATAGTCCCCAGTGGACTCGACACAGTCCTCATACATGGTGACTGTAGGTGGACCTCACGAGAATGGACTTCTGTTCCCCTGCAGGAAAAAGATATGACAAACATATGACTTTACATCTATTCTCAAGAATACCCATCAGGGTATTTGCAGAGCACTATAATGCCTTTCAGTCCTAAACGGAGACACCTGGACAAACTGAACAAAATAGCTCAAAGCTATCAAACCCTCAAAAATATCCTAGCTCCTTCTTATTGGAAAAAGCAGAATAGCCTCTGCTTGGGGGCTCCAAATAATCCATCCATTTCCATGTCACAGTTTCCGCCAAGGCTTTTTGAAGCCTAATGTAGAATCTTTTTTCATAAAATGGGGATGTGAAACAAGGTTTGCGAGATTGATGGGATTCCAGTTATATCAGGCTCCAGAACAAGGGCTGTCAACATTAATGGATCGTTAAATCATTTAACACACTGTTGCACTGCTTGAAGGAGACAGGCAGACAATTTTCCCCAGTAATTCTAATGACTGTTCCTTCTTTTAATTCAAGTCAATTCAGTGCAACATGTCACTGTAAAATACCTACTAATTGTTCATCAAAGAATTATACAAAATAGTCCCTGCCTTTTAAATAACTTTTTGGACAGTTTCACATCAAAATCTATGTCTAAGGGTTGCCTAGGAAAAAATTCCACATATTCATTTGGAAAAAAGTACCTTGCAATTGCATACTCCTAGCTCTATTCCTCTTCAGTTATTTCCAAGCCAGATGGATGGAGGGACCCAGGTTTATACCTGAGGGCATGGCCTCTTCATTTTAACTTACCTTCCCTGTGTCCACTCTGGAAGCTGAGGCTGTGGTGGCTGTGAGGTTGTAACTGCCAATGAGTAAGAAGGAGACAATCTCAGCTTCTTTATTCTCTCCTCAAATGGGCGGAAGGACTGGAGGCCCTCACTCAGATTCCCGCAGTGCCTATAAAAAGAACCGGAAGGTCAGAAAGACACACCTATTCCAGTTTCACAGCAACTTTTCTACAGATATTTCTTTGGTGAGAATAATTATTTTCCATTCCACTGCTACCAAGAGGCACCTTGACCTCAAAGAGTTCTGAAGGGGATGTGCATTTAGGAGAGACTGTTTCCTCCCTTTATACGCCAACATGTTCTAGAAGCTGTGAGAGGTTGGCTTTACGTAAGGACGTTTCATTCTTCTTTTGCCCCGCCTTCCTCAAAAGCCATGTCCAGAGTTTTTCCAACAGTTTGATTTTAATCATAAGATCCAAAGGAGCACCCATTCAACAAAGGAGTAAGACTTTTACTGGGCCATTAAGAAGGGTATGTACATTGAAAGGGCCAGTGGTTTGCAACATTGTGAATTAGAAGAAATTTGTCTTCCCTACTCTTTGATTCTCTTTTCCTCTCTTTTGGAAGTCTTTCCTCAGGCCTTGGATATTCACCAAGTACAGGCTTTGGTGTCATTACTCTCTGTTCTTCTTTTCCTCATCCCCATCAGAATGAAGTTGTCTGGGTCTCATTCCATTGGGTCATTTTTTGGGCCCCAAATTGAAAGTTACTAGCTGATAGTGGTATAGCAAATTCCTTTTTCCCCTGTGACATATAATAGAGCATACAGTACTGTGTCCTCCCTATACTGACTGTGGATCTCACCCCACCCTCACATGCCCTCCCCCCTCCAAATTACTCTTTGATTCTTTTCATGGATATTGCATTTTAACAAAAGACATCTGAAGACTCCAAATTGGTACCTGTTTTAGTCTGGTTTCAAGTCACTTTGCGATCTGATCCTATTTCTTTGCGATCCATCCATATTTCTTTCAGCTCTCCTGGCCTTGTGGTTTATCTGGGTTGGTTTTCCCACTGCCTCACAAAGAAATAAGCTCTCATCTGCTCACCTTCTCTGAGGTGTTGTCCTTGACCTGAACTCATTTGCTTTATTCTTATCCTTTGTGCTTTATTTTCATTGATCCTGTTTCCTACCCAAGTACTTTTGTTGCCTCTGAGATCTAGCTCATCTCATCTCCTCTATAAGCTTTCCTGCCTTCTCTGATCACTTGAGCCCTTGTTCATCAAGTCTCACAATGAACTCAACAACATTTAGGGTCTGCGCTGTTCAAAATTATGGAAACCATATTTTCTGCCTATTTTATTTGCATTAATTTAAAAAATAATTTAAAAAGTAATTTAAAAATAATAAGTAAATGTATTAATTTATTTTATTTGTATTAGTCTCATCCCCTTGATTAGATTTACAGCTGCTTGGGGGTCAGGTTCCACATTTTATGCCACCCTCATGGCACGTGGCCCCGAGTGAAGCACCTCCTAAGTGGTGGATAGAATGTTTAACTGAAAGATTCTAATGATTGAATTCTGGGCCTTGTGACGGTTCTTTGCAGCAGTGTGGTTTTCCAACAGATGTTTTTAAATGGAAACAACCTGCAAGTAAGCCAGGACCTTAACAAACCCCAGACAAAGTCATTCTGTCATGGGGTTCTTCTATCTTTAGAGATGCCCTGACTTTAAAAAGCTATTTCTTTTCCTTTGAGAAAAGAATATTCTAGGGAGAAGAGTCCTCCCTTTGCTTGCTTTAGGATAATTGGGGTCACACTGAAGCTATTAAAGCAAATCTAAAGTTTACATTGAAGGATAAAGGGATTTTCTAGATGATGAAATGTGACATTCATGATAATTCACTCAAAGTCCAGCGAGTGGTTAAATTGCTGTTAGTAGAACCACAGAGGATTTCCCCTTTAATTCTTCCAAGGAAATTATTTTGGTGACCTCTTCCCTCCTGCCACCCTCTTCCAGCTTATTAGTCATGGTCATTCCTCCCTGCTGTGACTTCTGCTGAGCTTGTCTTCTTAGGAGAGTCCTCTTTACCCCAGATGGCTCGAGGCAGGTGAATTAATGGGTTAATCACCACAAAGCCCTTTGAGCACCTTAGATAAAAGAACTTGTCTTAGGTACTAATTATTATTATTATTTAAAAATCTGGGGTTATGGAATTAACCCATCTGCTGCCAGGCCTATGCTCATCTGCCTCACTCACACCTCATTCCTTTGGCTTTTATGTGGCAACAACATCACACCAAACAGTTCAGATATGACTTTGATGAATCAAAGTATATTGATTACCGAGTCCATTAAAAATGGAGGTAAAACAGTCAAGAGGTCAAATGCCTTTTTTTTCAAACACCCATTTTGTTGTTTCCTTCTTCTAGAAACAGAGCTGGAGGAAATGTGAGAGGTCACTTAGTCTAACCCTTCCATTAATGATTAATAATAAGGAGTCTGACACTATAACATGAGGAATTAAGTAATAAGAAAGCAGAGGCCCAGAGAGATAAAGGAATGGCTATTCCCAGGGTACAGAGCAGTAGAGGAGACACTAGGGTTTTCTGACTCCTGGTTACATCATTGCTGCCATACCAGGCTACCTTTCATGACACTTCCCATCTCGGGAGGACAGGCCCCAAAAGAGAGAAGCCCTTGGAGATGACATGTGGGTCATGACCAGAAAAAAAAAAAAAAGTGTGAGAGTACATCAGATATTCTTCATCCTGCAGCAAATACTGCATCTGTCATGACTGGCTGTGTGAGAGGATTGTGTTGGCAGGACTAGATCATTTGTTCTCTTGCTCACTGGCATCTCTGAGGCTGCCTTTGTGGGGGTACAACCAGTGCAGTTGTTCAGAGCCCTCCACTCAGAAGGGTTTTGTGATTGGAGTTTAACCACAGTGACTCTGTGGTCACTGTCTTGAAATTCTTACTGATTTTATTTCTGAATTTGTGTTTTGTAAGTGAGGTCATGTGGGACAATGAAGCATGTGTTGGAAGCTTAGAGCCTTGGCTCACATGCAATGGTGCCTCCCTTTGCCTCTCAGCCACTTACTCCATGCCACCACGTAGTGCTCTGGGTTACCCAGACTCCCCATTTTGGACTGCGTGACTGCTGCCACGCTCCAACTGGGGTCATCTCTCCACCATGGGATGGGTGGTAGCCCCTTAGAAAGATGGGATTGACTACCACATCTAGGCAGGTTGCCACATTTTCATTTGAACTGGGCACTTCATTCAATTTTCTGGTATATGATGGGTAATTTGATCAGTATTCTATCAGGATATTAACATTGTACAGTTGAATCGTATATTAACATAATATGCAGTTGAAAAAAACCTCCGTGTTTTATCTGGATCAGCAAATTGTCAGGACTCTCAACTGGGTGTCATTTATGAATGTTCGGGGTACTTTTTGAAAGGGAAGTTATCTGATATTTTTTCCAGTTTGTGACTATTATAACATTTTAATTGAATTAGTATACATTGCTCTTTATATTGGGTTGTTCTATCATTATTAGAAGAAAGCAAATAATGTGGAAAATATACAGGTATGTTCAAATTCAACTGCTTGATCTGGAAGTGTAGGTATGACAATATTGAAAAAAATGTTGACTAATAAAATTTTTTATTTTATTTGACTTGCATTATGAAAAGGAAGAGTAGATGTAGGATCTTATAATAAATATTATATAAATGTGATTTACTAAAATATGCAAAGCTTTAAAAAATGATAGATGACATATAATTTATAATGAAACTTTTACAAATGAAAACAAAATCTTCAAAATTAAAACCAAACCTGGGTAAACAACATGATGTCTTGTCAATAAGTCCTTCATATATTTCCAAAAAAGAATATATAAATGTATCAATAATTTCTAAGTTGTCATCTACTATTAATAAAAAAAAAACTTTATAATATTCTATTTTGCAGTATATTAGGTGCAAAAGAAGAAATGGGTCACACAGCTGCTAATAAGTAATCTTTCAGGATGTACGAAATGGCACATATGATTTTGATGATAAAATAATGAATCAGTTGTTAAATTTAAAATTATACCTCTTAGTATACCATAATATCAAATCTGTACTATTGCAGAACATAGAAAAGCAACTTTTAAAATTAAGGTATCATTGACATTCAATATTATATTACTTTCTGGTGTACGGCATAGTGATTTGACATTTATATTCCTTATGTGATCACCACAATAAGTCTAGTAACCATCTGCAACATAAAAGTTATTATGATAATATTGACTATTTCTCCTATGCTGTATGTTACATCTCTAGGACTTATTTGAGAAGCAATTTTTAACACAATTATAGTTTGATATAGATTTTGTGATTCGACTTGATAAAAGCATTGATGTTGTAAATTGTCAATACCTGTAGTTAAATCAGATATGGGTGATAAAATTTTTATAAAACATTTTTATTGTTTAATTTTACTCACAACTAGATTAGATATAATATCAGAGTTGGAAAAGTATAATCTGATTCAATAATATTTGCACTGTAAAAATCATAAAGGGATTACAAGCTTGGACAACAAATATAACCAGAAAATATGGCAGTTATTAAAAATTGTTCCAAATGATTAATGACAATGGTTTATTCATCATGAAACTTTGGCACCTAGAGAAATTTTACTTGAAATTCATGGATTTATTGAAATCAAATGAGTTATGAGTGAGGAAAACTTTTGTAAATATTTTGTTCAGGTGTTGGAGCGGACCATATCTGCTTACTATACTTGGTAGAATTCCTGGTTGCCATAAGGTAAAATATTAAGCTAAGCATGGTACAAAAACTCAGAAATAAGATTTGGATTTTTTGAATTGAAAACTATCTCATTTGGCAAATATTTTTGGACATAGTATGTGGATAGTTAAAGTGCATATTTAGATGACTTTTAGGCATTTTGGGAGAAAACTGTGATATACTTCACATGTCAAGCACCAGGGTTCCAAAAGACATGCCAGTTTTAAAAAAAGGCTGTAATTATCTGACATTCCTCCCATTAAAAGATGGGGTCGAATTCCTCTCCACTTGAATCTGGGCCGGCCTTAGTGACTTCACTCTTGTAGCCCATAAAATGTGGTGGAAGTGATGATACATGGATTCCAAGCCTAGATCAAAACACGCCTTGCAGCTTCTGTTTTGGTCTCTTGGAATACTTGGTCTCCAGATGCTTTCTCCTGAGACACAGCTGCTATGCTCTGTGAACCCCAAGCCACACAAGAGACCACATGTAGGTTCTCTGGTCAACAGCACCAGCTGAGCCCAGCCTTCCAGCTATCCTCGCAAAAAATGCCAGATATGGCAGTGAAAAAATCATCTGTGAAATGAATCCTCTTGTTCTAGCTGTTCAATGGAAACTTCATGGAACAGAATTTATATACATGACTATATGCAAAAGTTATTTTCATTGCTATAAGTTTTATATGAGTTAATATTTATTTCCACTCAGTTCTAAAAAGCCTAGTCAAAGCCAAAGGCACACATCCACACAGCATCAGGTAATCCCAGAGGCACTAGCATTCCATTGACTTTGGATATTTATTCCAAAATCTTTAAATTTTCCTTTTAAATGTAATAATTCTCATTGCTGTATGTTCCCAATATTATTGCAACACATATAAGAGAACATTATAAAGTCAGTTTGAATGAAATAAATTTAGAGATATTGTTACATCTATATTTTCTCTCAATGTTATGATTATTACTTTTTAGAGAAAAATTTGAAGCTTGAAAGAAAACATTTAAATAATAGATTTATTTGTCTTTCAAAACTCTGAATCAATAATTGAATTAAACTTGGTCAACACAGAAGAGAATAAATGCATTTAATGCCTACACTGAAGAATGATTAAAAGACATTATGTTTATTAGTTGGATTAAGAGTCAAGAAAAATGTGTAATGCCAAAGTAGAATTGCTCTCTTACCAATTACACCAATTTATTTGGATGAATTTTTAGGGTTTTCAACTTTGGATTTAAAAAGAGAAAGAAAAAGGCTCAGTGGTGTACCAGATGTACACATTACTTTCTCCCCAGGTATTCCACTGGAATGGCTTCACAAACAGGGGAGCACATCTGTTCACGAAATAAAAATCATGTCTAAGAATTTTGTTTATGTGTTGTTTAGTTTGAATTTTTATAGTCCTCATAATATTAATAAAGTAATATGCAATGTTCTCTCGCTATGTCTTTATTTTAAGATTCATTGGTAATAATGGGAAATATCGTGTGTGTATGTGTTGTGTATGCTTGTACTGGATTGAAATGTAAAATGTGTTTCTGATTTTGGTTGGGATTAAAAAAAGTTTGAAAGATGCTAATTTCATCAAGTGAGCTCTGGCCTGGGCTCTGACTTGGGTTTAAGTATTAGCTGTGAATTTGATCTCTGATCTTGGACAATAAATAAATGTTTTTGCTTCCCTGTGGGTGTGCTTGCATAAGGGATAAGACTTCGTGATTTTTGTGACAATTAGGTCTGGTCTGAGTTAAAGAGTTTTGAAGTCAAAGTGATGGTATAATCATACCAAAGATTAAATAAGACTATTTAACCTAGAAATACTACTAATTTTAAAGGATTTTAATACCTTAAATAGTAATATAGGAACTATTATGTTAAATTCAAATGTACAGGTCTACACAGTAAAGTAGCCTATATATTTACTTTTAGAGCCTCTCTCTAGAAATATATTATTAGCATTAATTCATTCATTTTCTTGTTTGTTCTTCTAATGACTTTTATTTTGAGCATCTATTTTGTGCCAGCTACTGTGCTTGTGCTTGAGATAACATTGCTAATGAGACTTAGGTCTCATTTACCTGTAGTATTAGAGTTGTTTATAGACTGAGGTGGGTAGAGGTTAAGCAGATAATGAAAACATTAGAAGGTGCACCAGAGAGGCGGGCAGAGAAGACCTTTCAGAGGTAGAGGAGTCTAAGCTGAGGTAAGCTTTGCGTAATGAGGGGTAACATGCTCTGGACAGAGGAAACAGCAAAGGTGAAAATGAAAAGTAGGTGAGTGTGGTGGGGCATGAAATGGAAGAGAGAGGAGGAGGGTCCCAGAGCTTTGTATTTTAAGGAGTATGGATGTTATTCTGAGAGTAATTTTATTATATTTAAGCTTTATGAGTTATTTAATATAATTTATTATTCAGTTATCTAATATATCATTACGGAGCATCGATAACTATTTCTTGTGCCAAATGAGATGGATATAGCAGTGAACAAAAGAGACATGTTTCTCACCCCCAGTGAGTTTATAGTTTGGTGGTAGAGCATTCAGTACAACAGCAAATCAAATTATGTGTGTTTCCAATTGTGGAAAGTACTATAAAAGATGCTGTGATAGAGAATAAGGGAGTGGAGGTGCCTCTTTTAGGATGGGTTAGGAGAGCCTCTCTGAGAAGGCAATGTTAAAGCAGAGACCCAGAGAATGGGAGAGAGCCAGCCATATCCGTGCTTAGTGGGAGTAAGGGCTTTACAGGCAGAAAGGTCAAAATGAGCAGGAGCTCGGAGATGCCAATGAACATGATGTGTTTGAGAAAGTGAAAAAAGGCATTGTGTCTGCAGCAAGGAGGGGAGTAGCAAAGAACGAAAGTGGAGTAGTAAGTGGGTATCAGATGGTACAAGTACTTGAGACCAGTGGAGTTTGACGCAGCAGGAAACCATTGAAGGGCATTAAGTGGGAAAATCAATTGTATTGTCAAAAGGTCAATCTGCAGACTATCTAACCTACTAAGGATCATGAGGTAATGGGGAATAGATTAGTGAGGTTCGGGGTAGGAAGCAGAAAGCTATCTCAAGAGTCTGGGTGAGATGATATGATGGTGATATGAGTTTCCTAGGGTTAGGTGGGAGTGATAGAAAGAGCCAGTAAGGTTCAAGACACTTTGGAAGTGGGATCTCTGTCTTACTGGTGGTTGGGAGACAGAGAAAGAAGGAAAACTGGGCTTCCGATAGCCCCAAACCTGCTCTACCAGCAGTCTTCCACAACTCAGTTTACAGTAAATCCATCCTTCTAGTTGCTCAAATCAAAAATCATGGAGTCATTTTGAGTTTGGACAGTCTAAAAGAAAATCCTGTTGGTTCTACTGTGAAAATATATATAGACTCTAATCACTTCTCACTACTTTAATGTCACTATCCGGGTTCATATCACTATCATCTCTTGTCTGCATTGCTGTAGTAGACTCTTGACTGGCTGGCTGCTTCCACTCTTGTGCTCTAACCACAATCCCAATCCTGTGTCTTTTACAGCAGGGGTCCCTAACCCCCAGGTTGTGGACCAGTACTAGTCCATGGCCTGTTAGGAACCAGGCTGCACAGTAGGAGGTTAGTGGCTGGTGCAGTGAAGCTTCATCTGCATTTGCAGCCTCCTCCCAGTGCTAACATCACCATCTCAGCTCCACCTCAGATCATCAGGCATTAGATTCTTCTAGGAGCACCAGTCTCTGGTGCCAGAAAGGTTGGGGACTGCTAGTATGCAATCAATACAGCAGCCATAGGGATCCTTTGAAAAGTCAAGTTGATTATGTCATTCTTCTGCTTAATATCCTGCAATGGGCATCTTTATTTTCCACAGAGGAGAAGGCAAAATCTTTAAAGGGGGCTCAAAGGATTTAAATGACCTGGCCCTTCTCATTATCTCTCTGACCTCGTCCTTAGCTCACCTTGTTTGACTTTGACCAGTTTCTCAATCACAAGGTTTACCTTGTCTTGGGGCCTTTGCACTGGCTATTTTCTCTTCCTGGAATGTACTCCCCCCAGGTATCCACATGGCTAACTCGCTTACTGCCTTCAAATCTTTGTTCTCTCTGAGGTTTTCCTTGACCGTACTAGTAAAAATTCCACAGCACCCTCTCTTATCCTATATTCTCTAACATTTTCCATTTTCGTATCCTGCTTTACTTTTTAATTCTACCATAGCACTTACTACTTTCTAAAATAGAATGCAATAAACAATCTTTTTATGTCTATTGTTTCTGACCTATATCCCCTACTGCATAAGGGCAAGGGTCTTTGTTTTGTTTACTTTTACATATAATTGCCCATAACAATGTTTGGCATATAGTAGAAGCTTGATAAATATTTGTGAAATGAATGATGAGAAGGAGTCAAGAATGTGTTAAGCCAGAAAGTGGAGCCCAATACCACAAACAACCATGGGCTGAAGCATGGTTACTGGGGAGACTTAGAGGCAGAGGGTCAGCACGATGCATTTGATCTTCCAAACTGTCATTCTTGGCCAGGCATGGTTGCAGGCACTGTGGGTTTGTGCTCCAGGAGTGGAGCACAAACCCACAGTTTTAAGTAAGGGTAGTTGGGAGGAGACAGAAAACAACTGGCCAAATGATCAAGTTAAAATGGGGCTGGGAATGCCCTTTTTGGCAAGAAAAACATTCTGATCCTAGATAATAGCTGCACAGAGGAGGGCCGTCCAGAATATAAGGAAAATTTGCCTCTCTTGAGGATGATTTCTCGTTTTTTTTACTTGAGCAAGTAGGTGAAAAGTTGTTCTATTTAGAAAGATGAGGATGATTGAGGGAAGAAAAGGTTTTGGAGATGGAAGAGTCTGAACTAAGAGTTCAGTGTTGGATATGTCAAGTCTGGGATATCTGTGAATTACTTGTGTAAATATGTCCAGTAGGTCAGAAGATAAATGCATCTGGAGATTTTATTTCTGCCTTTTTGTACTTTTCTTTATCAGCCAAGTTTCTGTTGGCATCCTAGACATGTACCAAGCTGGGAGGCATTGAGGCAGACAAGCTATTCCTCTTCAGGCTACTTCTCTCCATCCTCATTTCTCAGTGTTTTTAGCAGTTGCATGAAATAAAAAACACATTTATTCATTTATTCCTTCCATTATCACATACTGATCTTTTGCTGTGTTCTGATATTCTGCTGGGAACTGAGAATAGAAAAATGAATGATACTAAATATCAGCATTTAAGAGAATCACATCTAATTGGGGAGATATGCTGACGAATAGTTGAAATTGATGCACTCTGAGGTATGTGTAACTTGAAGAACAAATTAATACTTTCACCTTCCTTCCTACCACAAAGAGACCATCTCCGGAAGAGAATGGATTTCATCACTTCCTTATGAGCTCTTACAAGTGATTATTTCAAAGCTTTTGTTACATCTTTGTGTTACTATGAGAAGGACTGTCCAGTGTATGTCTCTGTGATGGACCGACTCACTTCCTAGTTTCTCATAATTGAGGGTAACATTTTGAAAGGAGATGGAAAGCAGAAAAATAATTAAGTCAGGAAGAAAGATGGGCTAGAAATAAATACTTGGGAGTCACCAGGACATGGGTGCTCACAGAACCCGTGTGCATGATCTGTATCATCATCATTGAAGGGCTCATTTTGGAAGTGTGTGCAGTGATGTGATGTGGTAATAGAAGATAGAGTATATCCCCCAGAAAAAAACAATATTTAGGGGCTGGGCAGGGAGGGGGAAGCCTATAAAAAAAGGAGGGGAGTAGTCTGAGGTAGGTGCACCTGGAGAATGACAGGTCACAGGTACCAAAGAAAGAATGCAAGGAGGTCTCAGTGTCAAATGGTATAGAGGAGACATCTAACCTGATGAAGACCAAAATGCATCTGCTGGACTTTGTGAATGAAGGTCCATTTCAGAGGAAGTAAATGTTGATCATTGGAGTGAATGAGAGGAAAGGAAACAAACACTTTGTGTGTAAAATTTGTAAGGTGATCGTTGAAGGAGATGAGAAAACTGAGGTGGTACCTGGAAGGCAAGGTAGAGTTGGAAGATTTTTTTTGGTTTTAATTGGAGAGCATTAAGTATGATTATATGTTGAGAGAAAACTGCCAGGGAAGAGGGAGAGACTGAAATCACAAGAACAGAGCAAAATGGAATGGAATTCCTAAGAAAGTGAAAGACCTGGCCCCCAGCACAGGAGACAAGATAAAAGGTGGGACAGCTCATATTCTGAGATGGGAAAGGAACCAATGATGGTATTCTCCAATGGCTACCAAGTCTCTTTTTTAGGATGGAAACCTACTTATTTAACTTTACTTCTTCCATGAAGCCCTTGAAGAGACATTCAAATGCTGAAACTTCTTCTTGATTCTTAGAATGGTTGAACCTTTGCTGGACTCTGCTTTATAGTTTAGTCCCCTCCCACCCCTACTCTCCCCCAAAAAACCACACTCCACTCACATAGCAAAGACCCCAATCTGGTAGCCCCTAAGAAAGAACTCTAAAATGAGAGTGGAACAACATGATCACAAACATACATTACATATTCAAAAGTTTTTCATAAACATTATTTAAGGAGGGGCAATAGTCCTGTGTTAGTACTGGTGGCATAAGACCTTTTAGTTGAATTTTAATCTATAGAGGGAGAGGGAGAGAAGACAGACGGCTGCTGATCTGACAGGTGGCATATAGGTGGCTGACGGCTACTTGTGCTATTTCTGGAGTCTTAAGTTCATGAAGTTTGTTCATCTAAATCCAGGCAACGGCATATACCCTAGGGACATAGGGATTATATCACTGCCACTTTGGCTGAGCCTCATAATAAATTATACAGGGAGGAGGGAGCATCCACCCAGTGTACTCATTTGTAGAGTCACATTCTGTCTCATTTCCTTTCTTGCCAGTCAAGGAAACTAGAAACTGAGCTGTGTGTTTAGTAGTATTTGGTCCTGGAATTAAACTGCCTGAGTTTAAATTCTGGATCTGTCATGCACCATCTGTGTAACCTGGAGCATGTTAATGAATCTGCTTGAGCTTCCCCCATTCCTCTGTAAATGGGGTAGAGAGGACAGTGCCTGTGCCTATCTCATAGGAGTGCTGTGTTGAATAAAATGGAAGGAGTTTTCATAGTGCCTGGAACATGGTGAATGTTCAATAAATGTGAGCTATCAATGTCTCTTAACCAATCTACATTAATATGACTGAGCATCTACTGTGCACATATCTTTATACTATGGGGGTGATGTGGAGATTATAAGTCACCGAAGAAGAGGGGTATAACTGGAGGGATCAGGGAAAAATTAAAAGATTCTGGGACTGGAACTCAAAGATGAGTAGAGGATGGATAGGCAGGCATGGGGAGTTTCAGGTGTGAGAGCAGTGAGAGCAAAGGCTTGGAGCAGGGAGGTGGGGAGCACCTAAGCAGAACCAGAATTTATTGCCATGCTACTGGAGAATGATGAACCCAGGAGAGAAGATGAGGCATGATAAGAGAAGAGGCTGAGGTTTGAGCCTTCTCACAAAATGACTTTTTGATGAGGGTCTAGTTAATTCACTTCCAAGTAAAACTTAATTCAAATTCTACCTGAAGTTTGATGTGAGATAGCTTTACACAGACTGCACAAATTTCTGCCGTTTTTCAGTCTATTCTGTCATTTCCACCTGGCATGAACTGATTCTTGCTTTTGTGTTTGTGGATATTGCTTGGTTCTGTCCCCAAATTCCTTGAATGATGGCTGCTATAGAAACAAAATATATCTAAAGAAAAAAAACTAGAGCTAGTCAAGAATATAGATTCAAAGGCAAAATCCAATGCATTCAACTAAACAAATAACCATCGATGTGGCATGCTATGAAGGTTTAATTACAGTGCTCAAGATCAAAGTGACATTACTCAAGAGTGGAGAAGCCAAATGTAAATGAAGGAGGTCTTCCTTAAACAAGAGTTGGTACTCCCTTGGCTCATCAGCTCATCGAGTGTTTCACTGTATTTATACACAGTCACCTGATGGCCCTTAAACATACACATGAGCAGAAGAGTGTGGTATTGTGTTACATGTGGGACAAAGTTTACTGGGTGCTGCTATTGTATGTACAAGGCTATTAAAGCCACAGGAAGACATCTTCTGGCATGAGGCAGGGTGTCCTCATATAAGCAGTTCTAGAGAGACTGCAGCCTTAAGCCTGTCATCCTGAGCATTAAACCTAGAGCACAGTTTGGGTATTTGTTAATGTCTGTACTCTACCGTTGACTGTTTTTCAGCTTAATCATACAATGAGCTAAACTATTAGCCATATGCTCTGTTCTAGATCTAGGGAGAAAAGGAATGAGATGGAGCCAGAGGGTCTTTTCATCAATCTCTATTTTGGGAAAAATACTGACAAAAGAATGGATTGGAGTCAGGCAAAGAGATGGCTTTACTAGTCCATACATTGGCAGTTAGCAACCCTGGTCTCTGTCGTTCTGCTTTTCATTATTTAATTTAATCCAGAAAGAGAATATACAATTTATTATCTTAGCTCCTATCTCTCTCTTTTTTTTTTAATCACTGTATCAACACCATCCCATCATCCCTATGTCCTCACTGTGGGACAGGGGACTCATAACCACTCCTCCCTTCTTCACCTTGCGGATACTCCACTGTTTTGGATTCAGAGAGGGAGAAAGGGGAGGTGGGGGAAGCAGGAGACACTGGCAAGAAAGGCAGCAAAGTGCTCCTGAGCCATTTGCACTGACTCAGAAGTGAGAATGTAGAATTTAAACCTTTACTATCCTCTGCAATCTCGCCTCAGTCCATCTCTCCAGCTATCTCCCACTCCTCACTTTCTCAGACTCTTAACTCCAGGTACACAGACCTAATCATTGTCCCTTTGCAGAAACCACTGTAGATTAACTGCCCCAAAGCCATTCTGAATATCATTCACATTTGC
Organism: Macroglossus sobrinus; assembly: GCA_004027375.1. NCBI lineage: Eukaryota > Metazoa > Chordata > Mammalia > Chiroptera > Pteropodidae > Macroglossus > Macroglossus sobrinus. Next base: position 868,104 of record PVKZ01000341.1, on the reverse strand, counting down.
TGCTCTCTACTATAAGACTGGAAAGGCAAATACTTTCTTCATATTTGTTCCAGCTATGCGTGGCTCTGAGTGTCAGTTCTGGCCTATTAGAAGTAGGAAATCTGCTGGGGGATAGGAGGAGGGAATTTTGGGAAAGCTTCTGTTTCCTCATTAAATGGAAAAGATGCAACTGATACAGGCTTTCCTTCTCTCCCTCTTTTCCTGCCTTGAACATGGATAAGATGGCAGGAGTTGCATCAGCCATTTTGTAGCCATGAGGAAAAAGCAAGGCAAGTGCAGAGATGTAAGCACTGAGCCACTAAAACTATGTGAGATAATAAAATCTTGCTATGTGAGATAATAAAATCTTATTAAGCTACTATTGATTCAGTTTTCTGTTACTTACAACTTAATTCATTCCTATATGGATCTCTGAAGTAGGTACTGGGGAATATAATAAAGAACAAAGCAGGCATGGGGCTCTTATCAATCTTAACAATTAAGTGTGAGAAAGATAAAAAGGAAGTTAATAAGTCCAAAAATTACAAGTGATGGTTTGTATTATAAAGAAAAACAAAAAATATATTGCTGTGATAGAGAATTCTAGGGGCACCTACTTTAGATAGAGGGGTCATGGGAAGCCTCTTTGAGGATGAAGAAGTTAAGTTAGGATCTGTAGGATGAGAAGACCCAAGCCATTTGAAAAGGAGGTGAAAGGGTTTCAGGCAGAGAAACAACTAGTGCAAGGGCCCCAGGGCAAAAAATAGCTTAATGTTTTCAAGGACATAAAAGCTCACTGTTGCTGGGGGATAGTACAGGAGAAATTGCATTAGTGGTCAGGGGCCAGATCACACAAGATCTGGCAGGTCGTGAAATGGAGTTTGCATTTTAGTCTAAGGGTGAAGAGAGAGGTTTTAAGCAAAGATCCCTCTTGGGATGTTGTGTAGAAAATGGACCTAGGGGAGGTTAGTGGAGATGAGGAGACCAGTTAGGAGGCCCCTGGAGGAATTCAGGGAGGAATGATGGCGATACGCCCTCAGGTGGTATCAGCAGAGACAAACTTGAGATCCTTTAGGACTTGCCTCATGGTACTAAGTGATGTAGAATTTAACATTCACTCATCACTTCTTCTTTTTCGATTTTCTGGTTTTCCTCCTATACCACTGGCTATTTTTTTTTTAGATCTCTGTCAGGCTCTTTTCCTCAGTTCTATAAGTATTGGGGTTCCTCCAGATTCTTACCTAGATTCTCTTTACTCCACAGCCTTTCTCTGGGAGAGTAATTCATACATTCTATATATCGATGACATTCACCCATATTATCTACAGGTTAGGTTTCTCTTTTTAGCATCAGATTTATACTCCTAACTGCCCATGAGATAGCCTGACATGGATGCTCCACAAGCCTCAATATTCTTTTGTGGATACTGCTCCTGTCAACCTATTCCTCACCTGTGCTGCCCATCCACCCTGCCCAAGCCCAAACCCTGGGCATTGTACTTGACCCCTTCCCCCTTACCTCACTCACCTGTTGCTCACCAAGTCCTGTTGATCCTTTTTCTTTCTCCAGACTGTCCACTTCTCCTCCTCCCCACACCATTACCCTAACGTATGCCTCCATCTCTTAGTCTTGTGATTGGTCTCCCTGTCTCCAGTCACATGCCTTTCCAAACCATTTTCCATGCTGGGGACAGAATTTTCCCTCAAACATAATGATATCATGTACCTGTTATAAGCTGTTGACTAGTCGTTTTCCTTTGGATGAAATTCAAACTCCTTGATACGACCCGTGCCTGCAGTTTCATCCGGAGTGTGAGCCTATGGGACCCTCAGCCTCCTCATCTGCATGCAGGGATCATGATGGTGCCTCCCTCACAGAGTGTGTATGTGGAACACATAGGGTGCCCGTAAGGCACCTACTACGTGTCTCACGGGTGGTCAAGGCTCGGTAGCATGTGTACTTTCCACTTATCAGAAATAGGCACAGCCTCTTGGCACCAGGAAAGGTGATGACACAGCTCCCATTCCTCTCTTTAACGAACTCCACTTTATGTCCAATGACAACCCTATGTGGTGAGGATTAAAGCTCATTTTTGTGCTTCTTCCCTCATGAGCACCCCATGGAGCCCTTGCTACTCATGCAGTAAACTATAGAGGGGTGCTGAGCTGGGTTCTCTGGAAAACCTCTCCACTGTCCCAGGGAGGACTGTTGACAAGGCCAGGCCCTGGTGCATCCTAGGAGGATCAGTGTGCCTTCCACTGCCCTGTGACCCACCATGTGACACCTGAGCTCTTCAGTCCTCACTTGCTCACCCACACACTCTGTTTCAGCTCAGCTACTTTCCCAACCTCTGCATCACCATATCGGGTCCCCTTTTCTTCTCTGCAGACCAAACCGTACATTGTTTCTTTCATTTCTATCCTTTTCAGTTAATGAAACTAAACCCTGGTTTTTTCTAATCTCATCTCATTATCCTGAATAAATCCTCCAGGCAAATTACTGCCTCTAGCATTGTGTAGCAGAGTGAGGTGATTTTTTTCTCCTCTGCCTACTCTCATGGCCCCTGGGACCCTGTGTGGATGACAGCTGCAGATACGATCTGCCACTGGTAACTGTGGACTCACTACAACAATCACAAGAAAGGTCTAGGATTTAGAGATGTCCAAGCAGGTTGTACACGTCCGTCTGCCCTGGGATCTTTGAGTTTATATTCTGAAGGACTCTGGAACTCTAAATACAGGCTTCTTGCCACAGTAAACCCCACCAGGAGTACTCGTAACTATATTATCTAGAAGACTGTAGAATTTTGAAAAAATTATACCTAGGATTCGTCTCAGCTGTTTAAATCAAAGATCTTTATTTTCGGTTTCTTTTTAAAAAAAGTTCTTATAAGAATCACAGATGAAAGATCATACATGAGTCACATTTTCCTCTCAATAACAAAATTATAGATTCAATAATTTTTAAAAAAAATCAGTTTTTTGAGGCCCAGATAGCTGGGAAAATGCTGCTGAGGTTTTTATGGTTTATCACAGAATGTTCTAAATCAATTAGAGGGATGGCATCTATCTCGGCTGGGTTATTTCCCACTGTGAGAAAAAGAGCCCTGTTTTATGAAACGTGCTTATTTCAGAAAATTGGCAGTAACTGGCTTTGAAGTAAAGTTGGTTAAACTGGAGTTGCGGCTGAAAGCATGGCTCCCTCCTGCCTGCCTCAGTGGACACTGAAGCACACATCCAGGAAGTGCTGGCTCTGAGTGACTCACGTCTTCACGAGCCACACCTCATTGCGACGTCCATAGGGCTTCATGGGAGGGTCATACCCAGTGCAGAAGTAGACATCACTCCGGTAGGTGGCCGTGCCCTCAAGGGCGTTGCGCAGCTGGGCAGCTTGAGCTATGTAGTCGGCTTCCTTGGCATAACCCCCAAACTGCCTGAGGGTACAAGAGCAACGGGCTAGTTAAGGACATAGTCTCCCAGAGAGTGGGGGATCTTTCAAAAAAGAAGTCACTCACCACGCTTATGACAAGCATACTACAGCAGCAAGATTGAGGAGTGGTACTTTCTAGATGGCTATGTTTGACCTCTCTGAGCCTCAGATAACTCCTTTGTAAAACTGAGATATGTTTTCGTTCTCTTCCAAGGTTGTTATGGGCATTAAATGCAATAATGGATGTGAAAAACTCCAAGGCAGAGCCTGAAACATATTAGTCTCTTGCACTAAATGTGAGCTTCCCATTCCTCTCTTTCCTGGAGATGGCAGGTGGAGCTTTCCCATGGCCATGCCCTCTCCCTATTCTCTAGTTTCCTCTACTGCCCTCACTGCTGCATCTCTCTGCCTTAATCTCCCCAGCTAGGGAAAGAGGAAGAATAAAGGGGAGTCAGGGTAGAATGGCAGCTAATGTCTCTCCTTCAGGAGAGCAGTTCTAATGAGCGAGCACATCATAGCAGTGACAAGTAGCAGCTTTGTTCAAAAACAGCCACCAAAGGCAGGGACCTGAGGAAGTCTTGGGAGGGCCCCTATGCAAGCTTTAAGCATATCCCAAATAAAGAAATCACTTCTAATAAATCCTTTCTACTGTTCAAATCATGAAAGCCTTCTTTTTCTAGTAAGTAAAGAGACTTTTGCTAAATCAAGCTTTTCTCCTGATGGCAGAAGGTGGGGATAGGGAAGCAGTAAAGCCTCTCTTTTCAAGAGGATTATTCTCTCCTCACGTCATCGGCCTACGCTCCAAAATTCATTCTGTGGCCTATCCTAAATATACCACTCTAAATCTGAAGTACACTAAAATCTTTATTAGAGTCAAATACAGTCCCATTTCTAATGAGCTGTATGACTCAAAAGTCTGAATCTGCATCAGGCCAAGATTAGGCCAAATGCATTATTTTTGGTGGGGTTCTCTGACTCACACTTTGCCCTTTTATAAGTGGTTTAGTCATGCCCGGCAAGCCTTCAGCATGTTGATTACAGGGTTATTGATGTGAAAACACCCAGGATTTCACCTTTAAGAAATTGGTTATTATGATATCTAGACAACAGCTATAGAACATGGAACAGAGCTGAGACCAATTTGGAATAGAGGAGGCTTGCCTCTTCAAATATATTGAATAAAATTTATAAGGCAGATGAAGAAAGCTGGGCTCTAACTTCATTGAGGCTCAAATGAAAGGAAACTGGGTTAGTAAACAGAATGAACAGTAAGGAAGTATTTTTCTGGCACTAAAAATGTGCCAGACACTAGAATTATTTTCAAAGAATGTCTACAGATTGAGAACCACCTGTCTGAAAAGAATCAGATGCTGGATGTGGGAGCAGGTGTTGAGTGCCCTCTCATGCTATGGTGCTAAATTGCTGTCTTGTAAAAATGGATGATGTTGGCTCTTTAAGCTGCTGGTTTTTGGAAACACCCAAAGGAGTGGTTCTCCAATATGTTCATTCATCAGTTGGAGGCAAAATGGCTAGCTGTTCGTTCAGCTCCTATGTCTGCCACTTTCTAGCTCCTGCGCTTGGCCAAATACTTTACTTTCTCTAATCTTCAGGTCCTCTATCTGTGAAACAGGGATGATAGCATCCCTCAGAAGGCTGTTGTAAAGATTAAAGGAGAAAAGATAGTGCAAACTGCTTAAGCAGTGCCTGTCACATAGTAAGCTCACATGAAACAGAAGCTAAAATCATTGTTATTCCACAATGCCCTCGGAACAGCCATTCAATTCCCTGATCCCGAGGTGAGGGACATGATGGTAGTCTAAAGTAGCATCAGGAACACAGACGAGAGAGCCGAATAGTAAAGAACTGGCTCAGTTAGCAATCTCATCTTCTCAATGAGGCCTACTCTCAAAACCCTGTTCAATCTTATAAATACTCTACCCTTCCCCTGTCTTCTTCCTTTGACCTACTTTTTCTTATTGTGTTCATTGCTTATGGTCTGAGTTCCCTGTTAGAATACAGGCTCTACAAGGGCAGGGATTTTTGTCACTTTGCTCACTGGTGTATCCTGAGCACATAACACAGTGCCTGACATGTATTAGACCTCTTGGCTAAATGAACAATTCTGGGATAAACAGTAAAAATTACTATCTTTGGGCTGATAGACCTAAAGATGATAGCACTTGAGTTTGTTTGTCCTCATGTTCATGCACTCATATAATAAACACCCGAAGCACATACTAAGACAGTGGCGAGAATGCAGACAGTTAAAGCGATTGACCGGATTCATAGTGCAAAGGGCCTTGAATACCATGCTAAGGACTTTGAACCTGATCCTAGATGAAAAGGTGGACTTATGAAGGGGTTTTAAAGTAAGGGACAAACATGATCAGATTGTAATTTGGAGAGAGACCATTGGTGGCAGTGTACAGGTGGGGAAAATGGAGTCATTGAGGCCCAGGACCAGCCAAATGTGAGATGACAAAGGCCTGGACAAAGGCAAATTTGAGAGATGGCTGGCTGTGAAGAAAGGGTTGGTGGGGGTAGAGGGGCTGAGTTGGGTATTCTCCAGGGCTTCCAGTTAAGCCTCTGGATAGACTGATGCCACTAGCCAGATTAGGGGTTCCAAGCTGAAGAGCCACTGGTCAGGAGGGTTGAGGAGGGTTAATGATTTTGTTTGGGGCATGCTGATATGAAGTTGTCTCTGTGAAATACATTCATGCAATTATTGTGTACCCAAGGGTGTATCAGCACTGTGAAAATCTCCTTAGAAATGGGAAAGAACTGGAGTCAGAGATATCGATTTGGGAAAGAGATGAGTTGAACAACAGAAATTTGGGAGTCACCAGTGAGTAGGTGCTGGCTATAATCGTGGTAAAGAGGGAGACCAGGCATAGATGGTGAGCAAACAGCGGATCAGATTACTTTTGGGAATCCTAGTTCCCAAGTGGTGGTGAAGGAAGAGGACTTGGCAAAGGACCCTTAGAAGGAGTTGTCTGAGAGGTACAAGGAGACCAGCAGGGAGTGATATGGAGAATGTCATCATTCAGGGATTCCCAAATTTATTATTGGAAAAAAAACCTCCAATTATTTACATTTATTCCTAGGCTGACTGAGATGCTGGTAATGAGAATAAAAATCCCCCTATTGCTTCATGGGGGATGTCTTCTATTAGAAAAAAGAGCAAAGCGTGTGGGGTAGTAGATACACATGTTCTCCTTCCTGCCAATCTAACTGACTTAACCTAACCCATTCTCAGAACTGCACAAACAAGCCAGAAGACCAAACCTTACCAGGCACAGAACCCCAGTATGTAAAGAAAGCCCAGCTCTGGCTTGTGTTCTGGAACAAGCTGCCTCATTCTTCCCCACCTCAGCTTCTAAGCTGTGCACAGAGGATAACAACACAGTGCCCATAGCACGTGTGAATGTGAGTTAAGGAATGCTCGTAAAGTGCCTTGAACTCCTCAGAGGAAATAAACATGAAGTCTATACATTATTTTTGTATGCCTGTTAACAAGTCTCTAAGTCTCCATCTTCAAAGAAGCTCTCCTCTGGGGCACTGTATTTTATCTTGCCCAACGTCAAAGCTCAGCATTCCTAACAAAGATTTCTGGTAACCATAGGAACCAAGGAAGGACACACATGCCTTAGATTCCAGAAACACAAAAAGGACTGACTAAAAAGGTCTGGAAGAGTTGGAAAAGAGGGGTGACACAGGCATCAATGAGGCAAGTTAACAGAGGTTTTAGTTCAAGGGGCAAAAAATCCTAATGTGTTATCTTTCAGGGAATGTCTGGTGTAGGCAGGCAGTGAGGGAAAAAGAGAAATGCAGTGACTCAGAGCCTGACCATCCAACTTGGTCTAAAACTTTAACAATCAACAAGTCAACAGATTTGTGGATTCTGCTATCGCTGTGCTCTGTGCGGGGCTCAAGAAGTATCAGACTAGGAGCTGACAGTCTCATGTCTACAGGGAAGAGGCTTAACACCATAAGGCATTTCCTTCCATCAAGTTGAACCAAGCTGACTGAGTTGAACATCACTGAACACAAAACGCAAGCTAGATGCCACAGAGCTGTAAAGGTGATAAAGACATCTTTCTATCCTTGTGAGGTCTAACTGTAGTGGTTGGGACAGAAAGACATAAAATGACATGGGCAGAAGGCACTAGAATGGCGTAAAAGGCACAAACAGAATGCTCTGGGGGTGCGCAGTAGGGAATGACTAATTCTGACTTAGAACGCAGAGGGAAGGCATTAGGGAGGACATGACATTAAGCATTTATTTACTGAGCATCTGTTCTTAATGCTGGCAATGTGAACGATATGACAAAAATTCCTGTTCTCCAATAGTTTCCAATAAGCAGAGACTGGGGAGGATGTTTGAGAGGAGCTGAGTGGGTATGAGTGGAGGTATGGGAGTGGATGTGTGTGTTGGGGCAGGGGTTGGGAGGTGGGGGTGGGATGCTCTGAGATCAGGATGACAGTGAACTGGGGCTATGCAGTAAATGCCACAGTGAGGCATTTTTACTAGGCTTCACTGTATAGTTAAGCATTTGGTACCCAACCCAAAGTCTACCCATCCCCCTACTTAAAGGGAAGGAGCATTTTATTACTAGCTTGGGCTTTGGTCCCAGCCTTAATGTGTACCTAGGTCAGAGCAGGCTGAGATCCACAACCAGAGCTGAGCAGCAGGGGGATGTGGTGTGACTGGTCCTGTGCTTTTGGGCTGGCTATGACAAAAGGACAATTTAGAAGTGGCAGAGGTGGGAGAACTAGAAACAATCAGGAGTCTCTGGCAAAAGTTCAGGCCAGAGGTGATAAAAACCTGTGGCAGTGTAGATAGAAGGGAAGGGGCCGCTAGGAGTGACCAGCACTTGGCCAATAATTCAGTGTGGGATGTCAAGGAGTCGGGATGACATCTGAACAGGGTACATAGGAGGATGGAGGGGACCTTCAGTAAGAAGGAGAACACAGGAGGTCAGATTGGGGGAAGAAATCTGAGTCCCGTTTTGGACATGCTGGTTTGGGATATAGCTGAGGAGGTTTATACAGCGATGCCTCTCAGCGAGCTGGAAATGTAAGGCTGGCGCTTGGGAGAGAAGGCAGCACTAGCCCTGCTGAAGGGCTCATCTGCCTGGACATGGTGACTGATGCCCCTTCCAGGCACCTATCTGTAGAGGACTGATGGGACAACTGACAGCTCTGGGGGAAATGAATGGTGGTTAATCATGCTTTGAACAGAGAATTTTATCACTGGCAGGGCTTATAGAGGTAAGGTGGCTTACATATCAGAGATACTCAATAAACATCTGTCAGATTGAATCAAACTTCCTAGTGCAAACATTACATAGAACAATTGTGGTATGTCTGTCCACATGGTACTTGACTTACTCCAGGGCAAGGAGTTCATTATCTATTAGACACCTTATGCCAGAATGTTTTTATTTTTGAGTAGAAATATGCTTCCCTATAATTTTCATCCACAAATACCAGTTCTCATCTCTGAAACAATAGTCCTGAAGTATCTTGAGACATTTGCTTTTTGTATGTTTTTTTCCACTAAAATGTTTCTCTCACTTTAAGGAGCAGGCACTTTACTTGGTCCCTGCTACATTTCAGCAGCTAAGACAATTCCTGGTACAGAGTAAGTGAAAATGAATATGTGATTTTTTAAATAAATGAATGAATAACTGCGTAAATGCCCTTGCCTTAGTCTTCACGAAGAGTCTGATGAATGATAAGACATTCAAGGAAGCTAGGCAGAGGTCAGGTTGTAGAGTTACTGACGGAAGGGTGACAGTTGAAGCACAGGAGGGAACCAACATCTTTAGGGAAGAGGGCAAAAAAAGAGAAGCACAGGGAAGGCAAGGACCAAGATGCCAGACCCTCACAACATCTATTTTATAGATGGGAAAACTAAAGCTCAGAAAGCTCACAGTTATATAACTCATAATTACTAGAGCTGAGGTTTAAACTCAAGTGTATCCATAGTAACTTGACCTTTTTGTTAATTCTGAGAAAATGTTATCTAATTCTCAGAGGATGGTGAAGTCAAGACCTAGAGAGCATTTACTGAGTAGATTCAGACACATTTAGCAGTGAGGCTTTTACAGCTATCATTTCTTCCTCACGACAACCCCATGGGCTCAGTCCTCTTTCCCCTGCTGTAAACATGAGGAGACTGAGGCACAGAGAGGCTCAGTAACAAGCCACAGGTCCCAGCCTTTAAGCAGCAGACCTAGGACTGGAGCATAGGTCGCCCTGACAATGAACTGAGTGTTTCCAACTCCTTCCTTTATGGCCAGACATTTCATTAAAACTGTAAGTTTCTTTAAAGCCAACAAACCTCTTCTGCAGCTGGTACCTGTTGAGAACCCAGTGTTGAAATGGGCAGAGGAGGCTGAGCTCTAACCTGCGTGGTGTGGGGACAGTGTACTGGAATGTGGCCACTCATCTAAGTGTGAGGAAAATTCTACCGCCTCTTGTGAAAATAAAAATATTCTGATAGTGTTATTTTTTCAGAGCCTTCTATTCATTTAAAGAGCACTTGTAATTAATACTGTGAATAAATGTATGTGTGGCTAAGTGTGTATTCCCTTTGTGAACATCCTTCACAAGGTCATAAAAAAGAAAGAGTGGATTAAGAAGGCCAGGCTTTCCTTTTAGAATTAATTTGGTCATCTAATGGGTTCGTAGTGTATTAGAAACAGTGCTTTTGCCTTCTACCTCATCCACTTCATCTTCCATAGTCAGGTACTTTTAAGTGCACACTTGACTGCAGTGACACCAAGTGGCTAGTGGAGGAATGATCGTAGGCTAACTTAGGACCATACCATAGGTTAAAAAAATTCACTGAGACAAGCTGGACACTATATTTGTCACTTTCATCTGTTTAGATTTCAGAGAATTCAAAGAAAAATTCTAAAGACCTGGCTTTGACAGTACCTTTTACTAGATACCCTTTCCCACCATAAGTAACCAGGGTTCTTTAGAGAAATGGCTAATTCCAGCTGTAGATGACAGTCGGACAAATGTCAAGATGTGCTTGAAACATACCATAAGGCAAGAAAGCCACCACAGAAGACTAGAGTCATGTCAAAAGGACTAAGAAACCTACTTAAAAAGGCTCCTACTGGCCAAAGATGGGACAATTTGAGCATCAATAAGAATAATAACCACAAAGCATCAAAATATACCAATTATCTTTAAATTCAAATGTATATATTGATACTCAAAAAACAGATCAGGACTTCCTCACCTTTGGAGAATGTTAAAAAAAATGGAATCATTATTCTAAAAACTGATTAATAAACAGGAGGTATCAAGCTAAAGAAAAGGTAACTTACTTTTTCTTTATGACTCTATCTCAAGGGAACCAAATAGTAAATGAGAGGAAGTTTCTCCTATCAAAGTGTCCCAGCTAATTAATGAAGAAGGAAAAATAGAGAACATTATTATTTTACAACTTCTAATGAAACAAGGCACCTAGGTGAGGGTTATATCTATGGCCACTAACATCACAAAACCAGGCAAACAGACGTGATGAATTCCTGATGGAGGAACACAACATCACCTATGAAATGTCTTTGCAAAAAAACTCAAACCTGAATCTGATCATGCTTCTAGTTCCATCTGCTAATATACAGGCAATACAGGGGGCAGAGGAATACATTAAAATGCTACAGAAAGGCAATCAGCAAAAACCAAACTATGGGAAACAATAGGACAAATGATCCATAAATAGCAAGAAAAAATGAAAAGGTGTGGTGGTGAGGAAAGCTACAGATTAATAAAAGCTTAAAGTATATACCAACCAATTGCAATAGATAGATCTTGTTTGGATCCAGATTCAAACAAACTATAAAAATAAATTATGAGATAACAGAAAAAAATCAGAAAAAAATCTGATGTTTTATATTATAACATTAAAGATTACTGTTAAAATTTCAAGAGTAATAAACTATTATGATCATATCTTTAAAAAATCTTTAGCAGTCATGTCGAAAAATTTATAAATGAAATAATATAATATCTGGAATTCACCTAAAACTAATCCAGGATAGAAACTGAGTGGAATTAGTAAGGGTATACATGACACAAAATTGACCTTCAGTTAATTATTGAAGGTGAATGGTGGGTACTTGGGGTTTAATTATCTTATTCTCACTATTTTGTTACCAGCTGGAAAATTTCCATACTAAAAAGATAAAGCAAAAATAAAAAAAAAATTGTAACAACTCGTTATCCTGAGTCTGGTAATACAAATGATTAAAAACTAGCTCCATCTGCTTGAGGTTGTATGAACTCATTTAATCATGTCAACCTCATTCCTTATGAAATAAGAAGGGGCAAAGGGAAAGATTAATTAAACCTATGACAGATCATAAACATTAAGTAATTTATAAATAGTGTCTTAGTAAATATTGAAAGATACTCTATCAATAATCCTATGAGGTGGTATATCATCAGCACTTAACAGATGGAGAAAGTAAGTCTTAAAGAGGCTGAGTAACTTCTCAAGCATCATCCTGGGATTCAAACTAAAACATACTTGTTCAATACATTACACCAGGCTGCCTCCCAAGATACAGGAAAGAGAATGGAAAAGATGGAGCAGGAACTAGGGTGAGAACTGAGACACCTATGATGCAGGATTTAAAAAGGTGCTCACTCGCAGTGCCAATCCTATAATTGGAAAACTGTGTGAGCATCTCCTTAAAATGTGCACCACAGGTACCTCACTTCCCCACTCCTAGTCCCTTCCCTGGGAGAATATACCCTTTAATTGGGGTATATAAGAGAAAGTTTGCTTTCTCTGCAGCCTCCGGAAAGTATGAATGACGGCTAGAATTTAGAAGAGTCGGAGTCTCCAGCACTCGCTGCCCATCTGCAGTGCACTCACTTTCCCCTGGAGGGCGCTGCGTCCCCTGGCCAAGGACGGTCCACAGCAGCCAAGTTTACATCATCAGCATGCGTTAGCTCCAGAGGAAGCTGCACCCTCAGGTGTAGAGTTGGAGCAAGGCAGGCAAATAACTAATTTTGGAGGCCCTGGGAGTAGATGAAAACTCTGGTGTAAGATTATTTGTATATTTATTTTTCATGAGGTTATTCTAGAGCAGAACCCCCACCTATGGTTAACTCTGGCGAAGCTCCTGGTAGTAGCCCCTGGGACCTACCTATATATGGTTTGGTGCCCATCACACGATAGGACGTAAACAAATGGGGAGTCACTGCTTATCTAGAAGAGCCTTGGTTTCTGAGGGGAGGTTGGGGCCTAAAGAATAAACACATGTAACCACTTGTATCTGTTATTCTCTACAGTCAAAGGAGCATGACCACAAATGAAGCCCTGGAAACAGGACTAGAATGATAATAGGAGGTATGTGTGCTCTCCTCAAAGGACCACAGACCATGAGCAACTAAGGCCCTTCTGGCATTCAAGGAAAATGCAAGGTTCCCTGCCTTTTATGTTTCCTATGTATTTATGACCTCAAACTACAGCTTAGCTAAGCTTTTCTCTGAGTCTTCCAGAAACCTGCTGTGGCTAATGTAAGTGTTCAGCTAAAGCCAAAGGGATATTGACTATAACCATATCAATTTGTCAACTGACAAAGGCATTTACCCAGATACAATACAAATGTTTGTGTGCTGTAGGCTGAAGAAATTGAAGTGAGAAACTGTCAGGACTCAGTATTTCTTAATTAATCAACAATAGAAATTTAGAAAGCAAAACTAAGAAAATCCCACTTACAATTGCATTAAAAAATATGTAGGAATAAATTTAACCAAGGTGAAAGATATATACATTTAAAACTTTAAGACATTAATGAAAGAAATTGAAGTAGATACAAATAAATGGAAAGATAATCCATGTAATTATTAATATTGTTAAAATGTCTATATCACCTAAAGAAACCTACAGATTAATGCAATCTCTAGCAAAATTCCAATTTAATTTTTCACAGAAATAGAAAAACAATCTTAAAACTTGTATGAAACCAGAAAAGACTCCAAATAACCAAGAAATCTTGAGAAAGAACAAAGCTGTAAGTATCACATTTCCTAATTTCAAATGATATTATAAACCTACTGTAATCAAAACAGTATTTTATCAGCATAAAAATGGATACATGGATCAATGAAACAAAATAGAGAGCCCAGAAATAAACTCATGCATATCTGGTCAACTAATTTACAACAAAGGAGCCAAGAATATACAATAAGGATAGGATAGTCTCTTCAATAAATGGTGCTGGGAAAAATGGACAGCTACATGCAAAAGATTGCAACCAGACCCCTATCTTACACCATCCAAAAAAATCAGCTCAAAATGGATTAAAGCCTAGTACATTAGATCTGAAACCATAAAATTCTAGGAGAAAACATAGGCAGTAAGCTCCATGACATCAGTTTTAGCAATGATTTTTTATATTTGACACCCAAACCAAAGGCAACAAAAGCCAAAATAAATAAGTGGGACTACATTAAACCAAAAAGCTTCTGCACAGCAAAGGAAACCATCAACAAAATGAAAAGACAACCTATCAAAAGAGAGGAAATATTTGCAAATCTGATAAGGGGTTAAATTGATAAGAGGCAAATCTGGTAAGGGGTTAATATCCAAATATATGAAGAGCTCATATAACTCAATAGCAAAAAATTTGTCCCGTTTAAAAAATGGGCAGAGGATCTGAATAGACATTTTTCCAAAAAGACATACAAATGACCAACAGGTACATAAAAAGGTGTTCAACATCAGTAATCATCAGGGAAATGCACATGAAAGCCACAATGAGCTATCATCTCATACCTGTTAGAATGACTACTATCAAAAAGACAAGAAATAACAAGTATTGGTGAAGATGTGGAGAAAAAGAAAACCTTGTACACTGTTGATGTGAATATAAATTGGTACAACCGCTATGGAAAACAGTATGGTGGTTCCTCAAAAAATTAAAATGGAACTACCATATGACCCAGCAATTCCACTTCTGAGTATATATCCAAAGGAAATAAAATACTGTCTGGAAGTAATATCTGCACCCCCATGTTCACTATGGGTTTATTTATAATAGCTAAGACATGGAACAATCTAAGGGACTATCTACAGATGAACTGATAAGAAGATGTCATATATATTTGTGTGTGTGTGTGTGAATATTATATTTATATATAATGGAATATTGTCCAGCTATTAAAAAAGGAAATCTTGCCATTTGATGACATGGATGGACCTGAGGGAATTATGTTAAGTAAAATAAGAGAAAGGCAAATACTGTATGGTCTCACCTACATGTGGCATAAAAAAAAAAAAAAAAATGAAGTCATAGATACAGAGAACAGACTGATAGTTGCCAGAGGTGGTGGGTGAGAGAAATGGGTGAACGTGGTCAAAAGGTGCAAACTTCCAGCTATAACATAAATTAATTCTGGGGATGTAATGTACAGCAAAGTGACTACAGTTAACAGTACTATGTTGTATATTTGAAAGTAACTAAGGGAGTAGACCTTAGAAGGTCTCATCTTAAGAAGAAAATTCATAACTATGCCAGGTGATGGATGTTAACTAAACTTATTGTAGTGATCATTTCATAATATACACATATATACCAAAGCATTATATTGTATGCTCTAAACTAATACAATGTTATATGTCAATTATATCTCAAGAGAACCGAAAAAATAAATAAATGTAATGCAAATGCTCATTGCAGATGATTCAAGGAGTGGTTACAGAAATCAAGAGCTACCCTTGGATACCTAAAGAATTGCCTCCTTACGTGGAATAGACAGTGATGCTTTCTCTCTCCTCGATCTTAATGCTGTCATCACTGGGAACTGGTGGGTTGCTCTGAAACTGGTTTGGAATCCGGAACCAGACTTTCAGTTTCTTCTGCAGGGAGCCATCTTCACTGGGGAACACAGCAAAGGAGATAGGAACTGTCATCCCCATCCCGATTCCTGAAAACGGAAAAGCCCATAGAGTGAGGTGGTTATGAGAGACAGAACTTGTTCAGGCCCGTAGAAGGTCTGTTAGTCTCATTCTTCTTTCAAGACAATATTTTTTGTTCATGAAATTAATTACAAATATTTGAACCATTAAAAATATAGTCAGACACACAAAATACCTCTAATTTGTATATGCTGGAGGTAAGAGTATAGTGATTCAACTACATACATCAAGATCGTAAATATATCAGTATCTAATTAACTTCCTATCTAAATATCCATTTTAAGGAAATATCCAAAATGTGGAAAAGGCTATATAGGTAATTGGATAGTCATTGCAGCAGAATTTATAATTGTGAGAAACAGGGAGCCATATAAATAGGCTCAAAATAGAAATACGTTTAAGTAAATTACAGGCTGCATGATGCAATACAATGTAGCTAGTAATAATTATACTGAAGAAGACTATTTAGCAACAGTGGGAAATAGTTATGAAATAAGTAACAGAAGCAGGATATACAATCGCACAAACACTATGATTATATTTTAAAAGCCTATTAAAAAGCCCTAAAGAAATATATTTAAAAGACAACAATAATTATAGTAGAAAAGATGGATGAGGGGTGCTGTTATGTTATTTTCAAAATTTTCTTTAATGAGTTTTATACTTTTTACACCTATTTTCTTCTAAAAAAGTCTTATAACAGTGTTAAGAAGGAGAAGATTTCTTGACTTCCTATTGGTCAACTTACTAAGGTTTGATCACTTTGGTCCTAGTAAATGTTACTAAGATTAATACCAGTTTCTAACTTTCTCAATTATCAGCTTGAGAACTATCCTAAAAATTAAACACAATATCTCTTTTTTCACCTTGCTTTCTGACCCATTTTGGGTTTTCAGTGATTCCAAAGTATAGTCTAAATTAGAGAGCTTAACAGTTAAATTCATATTTAAATATGGTATACATGCTAACAGGTACACTGAAACTTCAGGCCTATCATTTTAAAAATAAGGAAGCAGCCAGCACGGACTGCCAAGTTTTTAAAGAGTGTGACAGCCTGAGAATTCTCAGACCCTTAAATTTACCAGAACAGAACCAGGGACCTGCCACACTCATCACTCACTGAACCTCAGTATCTCACAGAATCTGAGCTATCAGGGGACGGACTCTGGAGATAGTCAGCCTAAGGGTGGAGGTCTCAGGTGAGAGGCTGGCCTTCACTCTGTGCCTTGGCTTACTGTGGGTACAATTTACCCAGTCCACCCATCCAAAGACAAAATAAGTTCTGTAGGGCTTAAAAAAAACTCAAAAAACAAAAAACCACCCAGCATACATCTCCAGATCTGGGAGCAACACATGAACTCACTGATATTGAGCAGAGATAGTACATAGTGAAGGGTAGGCTGGGCTAGAGTCAGTGTGGTCTCCCCAAGCATCCTTGTTCATACAGCACAGCAAGTTCACATGCCACTATAATAGGTAGTGACAAGTGACTTGTGGTCCCTTCCTTGTGTTTTCCATGATGAAGTGAGACCATGCAAGGCTCAACTCTGAGACCGGAACCACATCCTTCAGGGATACTCACCCTTGTCATTGGTGCCTCCCACGTACTTCATGATTTTGGGCATTGCTTCCCGTAGAGCCTCATCCACAGGCTTATCTGTCACCTCCACTGTGGCAAACCTCCCGCCTTCACAGGCCCTTTCCTCATACGATACTTCTTCCTAGAGACAGAGAATACATAATGCTTAAGAGACATAAAGTAGCAATCTATATGTTCTAGAAGCAGGAATAGTCCAGCTACAAGAAGCACAAATTAATAAGAAACTTTCTGTAATGAGCTTGGGTATGGTGACAGGGTAGAAGAGACAGGCCTGAATATGAAGGGCCATGAGAAATAGATTCTGGGATGTCTTACAAATGCAGACAGCAGAAAAAAACTTCATATATCCAATATTCTCAGAGAGATAAGAGAAGATATTGCCTCTCAAATCACCAAAAACAGCCCCAGAATGCTATAAAAAGAGAATGTTCAGAGATCAAACAGCTCTTGGAAATTAAAACTATAACAGAATACAAAAAAAATTCAGTAGAAGTCAAATCAAAGAAAATCTTCCAGTTCAACTAATTTTTTTTTTGTGTGTGTGTGATCCAACTATAGGCTTTTGCAAGTGTGTCTGAGTCTTAAGTGGGAAGGATCCCCAGAAAAGAGTTCTGGGGAATGGTAAGGTTATCTGTGCTCTCAGCCTGTTCCTCAGGCTCACAGACCACACCAAGAAGAGAAAGGCTGCCAAGAAAGGAATCAGTATGGTTCAGAGAGCAAAGGCCACCATGATAAGTCTACTGTCCTTTAAGGCTTAACTCCACCTCCTCATCCTGAGTGACCCTTCCTTCCTGTGAACTTTGAAGGCAGAAAACTCTAGAACTAGAAGGGCCCTTACATCTCTGTCAGTTCACCTGTCTCCTATTACAGATGAGCAAACTGTCCATTGTGCAGCTGGACACATGGGACTGGAGTTCAGCAAAAGACTGGCATAGGGGATCCCTCTGGGTAACTAAAGTTGCGAATGTGGTTGAGATTCCCCAGAGAATGTATACAGAACACTCTATATAAATCTAATCCCGTCAATAATCCCCTGCTTAAAACTCTTCATTCACCAAGTTCTTAACCTATAGTTGATGGTCCAGGGACCACCTACCTTCTACCTATTTGCCAGCCACACCCAAAGCACCTCCTCACCAGCCTTCTGCTATTTCTTTTAATGCCACAGTCATTCTCACCTCAGGGCCTCTGTACCTGCCACTTCCTCTGCCTGGAGTATTCTTTTCCTATCTTTGCCTGATGAACCGCTACTCCTCTAACACTTTCCAACCTAAAAGTCACTTTCTGAGAGAGGATCCCAATTTAAAACAGGTTTCCAATGATATTTTTTATAGACCTTTGAACTTTCACATTGTAATACTTATTGTAATTATAACTGAATGATAATATTTTTAACCTCCATCTGCAACCCTAAGTGCCACGGAGTCGGGGATTGTCTGTATTGT
Organism: Macroglossus sobrinus; assembly: GCA_004027375.1. Taxonomy (NCBI): domain Eukaryota; kingdom Metazoa; phylum Chordata; class Mammalia; order Chiroptera; family Pteropodidae; genus Macroglossus; species Macroglossus sobrinus. Next base: position 849,698 of record PVKZ01000341.1, on the reverse strand, counting down.
TTACCATTGTATCTCTTAGCATCTAGTAGTAACATGTCTTCCATATAGAAGGCACTCTATATGTATTTGAGGAAAAGGAGGCCACAAAGTAAAACCTGGTTTTACTCTAATGAGAAGGAAAAGAATAACCATAGCTAATGGAGAGATGAGAACCTAGTCTATTTATATTTCTCCTGGAAAAAAGCTGGTCATAATGTCTTCAGTTGGTTCTACAGCAGGTACCACCTGTTTTCACAGCATCTGTATTCATACCCTCATCTGAACCACTGGATCATGGTGAAAATTTAGGTTTGAGAGATGGATGTTATAAAATTATTCCAGTTCTCTAGGGAGCCGAATTTAAATAGAGTTCTCTCTGTTTCTGAAGAAAATAAAGCATTTAAGTTAATGCTGTTGACACATTTGATTTTTCAAATGTAATGTCTTTAAGTACGTTTCCTTGTCTCATGGAACATAATAATCGCCCTCCTCTGCCCCATATCCAGCTTACTTATGTTCATAATCAGTTATGACATGAGAATTTTGGTCTGTGACCACAAACACTGGTGGGAACCCTGGTCAAGTTCAAGTCCCAGACAGAGATATTGCAAGAATGTTTTTTGCTATGAGATTTGCAAAGTCCTCTGCAAGGTCAGTTTTTTCCTAGCCACTTAGGTGGGTGTATATGTTGACTGTGGAAGCCAGCTTTTTCATCAAAAGAAAATATTAATAATAATTATAATAATCTGAGTACTTTCTATGCATCGGGTCTTATTTTAAACATTTTACATGGAGTCATTCATTCAGTCTCTCAAACAACCCTGTGAAGAAGTTAGTGTTTTTATCTCCATTTTCAGATGAAACTGGAGCATAAAATATTAAATATCCTGGCTTCTTCCTTCCTCTCGCTCTCTTATCTCCCACTAGCACCTAACACTGGGGCAATCTTGCTGGAGCCAGCTGACACTGGAGCTTGGGAAAGAGAGGACAGGGATCTCCACATTGAGACACAGAGAGCAGAACAGGATATGGGTAAGGAAGGGATCTTAGGGCAAACAGGCAGCAAAACAGTCCAGACCCTCCATTTGCATTCGCAATTGTCTGTTAGTTCAAAGACCAAGTGAACTGGATTCCACTACAGAAAGGAAAGCTCTCTGGGAGTTGTTGGTAACATAATTTCTTCAAGTGTTAAGGACAACAGGGACCCTAGTCTGAGTCCACAGAATGACAGGTGCACAGGCTAGTTCTGGCCACAGACATATCCTTTGGCCTGCAATGTTTACAAACATCGGTAGTCAGTTGCCAACAGTTAAAACTGACATGGTTGTCCTACTCAAAATCACAGCCTTAGTCTTAACATTGCCTTTTCCTTCCTCCTCTTCTCTGCTTGTTTTTCTTCGCAACACCAATCATCATCTGATATGTGATATATTTGACTAATTGATTTGTTCATTAGTCACTAAAGCATAAGCTCCATAAGGACAGGAATTTTGTCAGTTTTGTTCACTGCTTTATCCCAGCTGTCTATATTGAATGAATTTTAAATTGAGAGATTTCAAAGAATCTGAATTTTTTTTTTCTTAAAAATCTGGCAACCCTGGTTCACATCACTGCATGGCGACAGGTGCCTGAAGATGCCTTTTATAGATGAGGACCTGAGTTCTTTCCCTGATTTGCCTCAGTTCCCATCTTGCCTTACAGTCTAAAACAGCCAGCTTCTCTCATTTCCATTACCTGTCTGGCTGCTTGTAGGCATTTTAATATGCCACTCTTGATCAAGGCTAAACTGCTCATTCTACACCTGAGGAAACAGATACAACAGATATAGTGACAGGGCTCTGGCTCTAGTTGCTTTAAGAGTGGGGCAACCAGTTGAGGGCTTTTGTGACGATCATTGTATTAGGTACCAGAACTTGGCCCCCAGACAACACAGTCGTTTAACCAATGAGGCACTGAGTTGGAAGCTGAGTATATATACAGCCATGACGTGCACAAAGTACCTGTCGGCAAGATTATAATCTAGTGGCAGATTCCTTGTTTTCAGCGGGCAGCCAGATTTGCCTGGGTTAGCACTGATGTCAACTGGGCGGGGAGGGGATATAGCAAGTCTGCCCTCCTCACTTACCCTGTATTCTAGGCACCCAACCCTGGGAGTTCTATTGGCCAACAGCCATTTTACAGCTCTGGGCCTTTGCACATGCTCTTTTTTTCTGTGCACGCCTCTTTGAGGCCCAGCTGAAGACACTTCCTCTGGGAAGGCCCATCCTCACCCTCTGGCAGAATGGATTGCTCCTTCACCTGTGCTCCCGCCTTGCACTTATACCTCTCAACAGCACGAATCTTGTTCTTTCAGACTCAGTTCACTAGCAGTTGGGAGCTTCCTGAGGACAGAACTTTTTCAGTCCTTTCTGCAATCAGAGTCTCTTAGCAAACAAATGTTCAGAATGTTTGGAATGTTTAAATGAACAAATGCGTTCAACAGGAGCCGTCGCTCTCGCCAAGCTGGGATTCTCCCAGCCAATCAACCTCGCTTCCTTGTGTCCCCTCCTCCCAGCAGATCTCTTGACCTCGCTGCACCGGACCTCTCCTTTCTCCTTCCCAGTTCAAGCGCTGGGCGTTGGAGGGCCATGCCCATGGCAAAGCCATAACGCACAATCCGGGGCACATTCCTGTCCCACCTGCCCCTCAGAACCCGCTCCGATCAGAGGGCGGTGGGGGACCCCGCTTCAGGTTCTCGGCAGCCCTGCGGGCCTACCTTGCCCCCTGTGCTCAGCACCTGCCAAGGCCACGTCTCTACGCTTCCGAACAGCGAGTTCTTGATCATGCCCAACATGATGTCACCGCCGTGCTCCGGACACACCAGCGGACACTTGGTGGCACGGACAGCTGGGGCAACCGGAGGAATCCTAGGCGAACCTGCGCTGGCAGCGCGAAGGGGGCGGCAGGGCAGGGCGCCTCCCGCTCCGCCCCGCGGGGCTGCGCGGATTGGGGCAGGCCCGGGGCGGGGCGTGCTCGCCGGGGAAGAGGCGGGAGGAGCCGCGCTCCTCCTCTTCCCCGCTACCGGCTGAGGTCCTGGGTGCGGCGCTGATCTGTGGACCTCAGGCCTCCGATCATCCTCCGCCAGTCTCTGCCTCTGTCCTGAATCTGGCTTGTTCGCGGAGGGCCTGCAAACAGATTGTCCCATGTACAGGATTTGGGCAGCGGCGGCGGAGAACTTCCTATCCCACCCCACCACACCCACCCGTATTTATGTCCATGGCCGCGGCCTCTCTCTGGTACCTGGGCGCCAAACTCAGGAACCTCCCGGACCTCCACCCGGCAGGTGCTGCGCAGTCTAGGTTCAGTCTTGGTACCCTCTCCCACTCTTGGCTTCCGCCCCTATACACATGTGACTGCTGCTTCTCCACCTACAGATACCCCTAGATTGCCATCCCAGTCCTCTACCTCTTGTCTGGCCAATTGAAAAAGCATCTCAATTAGCTTTCTACTTACCACTTTCTTTCATCCAATCTGTTTTAATCACAGATTCCACATTAATTTTCCAAAGCACAGCTTTGCTCATTCATTCCTATTCAAAAACTAGCCAATTTATTAGCATTTATTGACTGCCTGCTCCCCGTGCCAAGTGTTTTGCAAGTATTCTCTCTACTCCTCACATCACTCAGTATAAATATTTTATAGCCATTTTATTACGAAGAAACTTGACGCTCAACATAATTGACTTTTCCAAAGTCAAAAATCAGTGTGAGACTTGATCAGAGTTTGAATCCATGACTGTGGCGTCAATGCCCGTAACACTTTTATTTCGGCCTGTCACCCCGACCTATTACCAATTAACTTCTAACCTCTGCATGTCCCTGTCCCTGTGCCACACCGATCCCACCATCTTCCCTTTCTAACTCATCCCTTGAAATCTGACTTCTGAAAATACAACGTTCAATGTGTCTCCAGGAACACTGTGTGCTCCTTCTATCCCAACTCATATACCATTTTGTTTATTCTTTGTGTAGGCTGCTCTGACCCACCTGGAGTGACCTCCTGCTGTGCCTGCATCCTGAGAAAGGGTATTTGACTCTGAGGCAGACAGAGGTAATGGTGGTGCTGATGACCTCTATTTTTGTGGTAACAGATATTAACTTTATTAACTATATATAAAAAAGTTCAACTTTTTGATGTAAATATTTGTTATTGCTATAAAATAAATTGTCATTTATTTTATATTTTCTCAATTCTAAGATGCCATTGGTTATAAGGCACTGTTATTTTATGTGCCACCAAGAAAGTAAACAAGTAAACTATGACATTCAATAGATTTGGGAGCATCTAGAGACGTTAAAATTTTAAATAGCATGCAGCTCATAATTCATAAGAGATTATATGTTACTTTGTAAGAGTCCATGAATATTTTTCTTACAGCCATGTTTCCTCCTTCTTCTTCTTCTTTTTTTTTTTTTTTTTTTTTACAAATTAATGTCTTAAAGGGCAAAGATCTATTTTTCTTTAGCTTTTTTTTCTTAGTCGCTACACCTAGGGGTTGCTTAATAACTACTGAATAATTAACAAAACTATTCTTAATATTAGATATAATCACCTATTTTAGTTGCTAAACTAGGTACAGTGAAATGGGCTTATTATTCAACACAGTCAAGGAGCAAAAGCATTTGGGAATCAGAAGACACTGGGTCAGAAGATCTGGATTCCAATCTGACTCTGTCTTGCTAGTGTGACTAGCGTCTCTTTTGCAAATTTCCTAACCTCTGCAGGCCTCATTTCTACATCTATAATGTTGGAGTAATAATGTCACCTCACAGTACTGTTGGGAAGATTAAAGGAACTCAGGTACTCTCCACCATGGTCAAATTGGTTCTGCTACCAAACCCAGCTGTTTCAAGAGCATTGCATGGATACATCATTATAAGGCCCCAATTATTAGGTGTTTCCTTTAAAGAATTTGAGATGTTGTGAAATACTTTCCTTTGTAATTTATTAGGTATCAATGATTGAGTAATGCTGAGTGTGTGTATACTGTGGACAAAAGATATCATATGTATTGTTTACACAGTGGTTTTAAGAGTAAAATATTATGATGAAGTGGATTTGAGGGCTGGATATGAGCCAGTAAGCATCAAGGGTCAAGTGTATTTTTAATCTGTGGGTGGGGATCCACATATGTGAAGGGCTGTTTTAAGTTATACTGAGATTTTTGACTATGTGAGGGCTTTGTACCCCTAACCTCTGCATTATTCAAGGGTCAACTAACAGGGTAGGTGGTATATGTTGAGGCAGAGGTGTGTCAGCATGTGTCACTTTAGAGAGGGTTGTGACATTTGGACAGAGACCTAAAGAAATGAGGCATAATCAAGGAGAGAGCTAGGGGAGAAATTTTCAAGTCAGTGAGAAAGAGCACATGCAAGGGACCTGAGAAGAGAGAGTACCTGGTATGTTGAGGCAAGTGAGGAAGCCAGTGTGGCTGGAGGTGACTGAGAAAAGAAGGTAGTAGCAAGAGTGCGTGCATGCATGGGCTCTAGAGGCAAGCCGCCTGGGTTCAAGTCTCAGTTCCACTGCTTACAAGCTGGGTATGTGAATCAGTAGACCAGATTATCCTCCCCCAGTGTTGGTGGGCCCAGTCTGATGGAGGCCTGAAAATAACAAAAGGCAGGGTAAGGGAGAATTCGACATCTCTGCCTGTATTTGAGCTGAAACATTGGTCTTCTCCACTCAGACTAGAACTTACACCACTGGCTCTCCTGGGTCTCCAACTTACAGATGGCAGATTGTAGAACATGAACTAATTCCTTATAATAATCACACAAACCAATTTCTTATAATAAACATATATATGTATATAATTAGATATACTTAGATGAAATAAAATAGATTTATATATACATGTGTGTATGTGTATATATATATATATACATATAATATACATATGTATGCATGCATGTATGTATGTATGTATGTGTGTGTGTGTGTGTATAAATATTTTTTTCCCTGTCTGTTTTTTGGAATAACCTCGATTAATAAAGGTAGAATACAAAGCAGATCATGTAGGACCTTGTAGGTTATTCATTATAAGGACTTCGGATTTATTCTGAGCAAAATGGGAAGCCATTGGAAGGTTTAAAAGGACTTCTTGCTGCTATGTTTTTGATCGCAGATGATAGCAGCAGGGGCAAAAGCAGAGAGACTGGTCAGCAGGCCCTTGAGGTGATGCAGGTAAGAGTTGTTGATGGCTCAGACAAGGGTGGGGACTGTACAGATGGTAAGAAATGGTTGAGTTCTGGATGAACTTGAAGGTACAACTAATGAGATTTTGCTGGTGAAATGGAGTGTGAGATGTTGAGGATGATCCGAATATGTTTGGTTTGAGCAACTGAAAGAATGAAGAACCTTAAATACACAATATGTAGAACAGCAGCAGTTGGTTATCTTTGTGGCTCTTCTTCAGGAGTGAGGTACAGATAATGTCTGTTAGTCTCTCTCGTACTCTGCCTCAAGTACTCATCTCTTGATTGCAGTTGCTCAGATAAGGATAAATATATCTCCTTCAAATAATCATTTATGTTTTAGCTACAGCACAGTCTAAATTCATACTTAACCCGAACATTTTTTTCCAGAGAAAGTGATTTGCAGAGACGACCTCAGCTGGCATGTGGTTGACCTGTTTTGCCAGTGCTCAGAGTCCTTTGGTTCCAGGGATTCACAGCTTCCCAAACATTGCTATTTCCCATCACAGTTTCTGCTTCAGTTCATTAAACTAAGTGGCCCATTTGAGCAGTTTTCCCAAACATAACATCCTGTACCAAGGGGGAATTCGATCCTCTATTGCAACACACAAACACATACACACATGCAGGCATGTGTGCGCGCACACACACACGCACGCACACACACACACACACACACACACACACACACACACACACACTCAAGTTTGCAATATTTGAGATGAGTTTTCTCAGCTTCTACCATTCCCAGCAATGGTATTGAATATTTTACAATCAATGTCAGCCAGGATTGAAGCTCTTCTCCATACCAGTGGTCATTGCAAGGAGTACTTAGTCTTACATAGCTCAGCCCTGAGCAAGTGTCAAAGAAGTCCTGTTTCCTCCAATATACACCTTGCTTCTTGATTTGGAAGCTTAGGTATTTCCATACCTTGAGCAGCCTTGGCCCAGATCTGGCTGGGTCTTTAACTATGCTAATGTTTTGGAATCCCACCCAAGCTCTTCTCATTCAGCAGCAAGATTTTAGAGTCTGGAGAGGCCACAGCACAGCATATACCCTCAGCAGAATGAGACGGGTGTGTGTACATGTGAGAAAAGTGGAGAGCCCACAGTTCAACAAAAATTTATGAGCTCTATGTGCCAGGTACTGGGAATAGAATAATGACCTTCCTTCTCCTCAATCATAGAACTTCGTTCTTGTAAGAACTGTTAGGAATTTATGATCTCTGCCAGAGACTGAAAGAGACTTAAGAGACATACCAACCAAATGATTTGTACAGGCAGGCCTTCTTTGGATCTTGATTTAAACAAAAGGTTGAGAAATTTGTCTAAGTAATCTAGAAAACTGAACCCAGGAATTTTCTTGGATAGAAATTAATGTGTTTATGTTTAAAGAGTTCCTTTGATGAGGAATAATATTTTTATATGCTCTCAAAGTATCTCTCTAAAAGAATAATGGCACAGTGGATAAACAGGACAATACCTTCCCCAAATAATCAAAATGATCAAAATTAATGTCACCAACAAGGGTTGCTATGCATCTGGACTAAGGACTGATACTCTGAAAACAGAAAATCACCTATGTGGCATTCTACCCAAACACCTGTAACCTGAATCTAATCACAAAGACATCAGAAAGATCCAAATAGAAGAAAATACTATAAAATTACTGGACTGTATTCTTTTAAAATGCCAAAATCTTAAAAAGAATAAGGATCTGATTCAGCTTAATATAGGATAGAGACATACCAACTAAATGCTGTCTATGATTATGGCCTGGATCCTGTACTAGGAAATAAATGCTATAATGAACATTAGTGGAATAATTGTTTAAATTGGAATATGGACTAGAGATTAGATAAATGTATCAATGTTGAAGTTTCCAAAATTGATAACTGTATTGTGATTGTGTATAAAAATATCCTTGTTCATGGTAAATACACGCTGAAGTATTAAGTGGGTAAGGGGGCATGATATATGCAACCTACTATCAAACATTGTAGAGATAAATGGTAGAACACACACACACACTACTTATTTCATCTAATATCTTAGTGTCTTCCTTCTACTTTTCTATTTTGCAGCCATACTTTTCTTTGCATTTCTTAGAAATGCAAGCATGTTCTAGATCAGGGCCTGTGCTCTCACTATTCCACTGTTCGGAATGTTCTTCCCCTAGAAATTCACTTGCCTGGCGTCTCCTTATCATTCAGGTTTCAGATCACCTCTTCAGAGAGGCTTTCCTTGACTACCCAACATAATATGTTTCCTCTCCCCCAGAGCACATACCATTATCTGAAGATATTTAATTTATTTTTGTGCTTTTTTTTTTCTTTTGTCAGCCTCTTTCCACTGGAATCACACATTGTAAGGAGGGACCTTGATCAGGAATCTGTCCTTAGTACCTAGAATAGTGCTAGAAACATAAGCTCTCAATAAATATTTGTTGAATGGATGAAGGTGGGATCGGGGGATGGTGTGGGAGGGACAGGACTCTAGGAAAGTTGGCAACACGGGCAGGGTTACTCTGTGTGTGTGTGTGTGTGTGTGTGTGTGTGTGTGTGTGTATTAGTGTCTAGTGTTCCATCCTACACCAAGTACATTTTTTAGAATGGAGAAGGAAAATGTTGTGTAAAATATGTTCATTTGAAACTTAGAGGCTGATCAGAATCAGCAATTTTAGAGAAAAAGAGGAATCAAAAGAGAGGAACATTATTATATCCATAACTCACTTATAACATCAGCTATTTTTTTTGATGACATAGTCTATATTAAAATTGCAGCTAGAATGGTAGAAGAATCTAGTTTCCAGTTACATCTACATGGATGGATTTTCCTTTATTTGGGACATTCCCCTTCTATCATCCTATTTAGAACAATGTTATAATTTTCCCATACTACTGGGATCAGTACCTGGATGTCCTCATCCTCATTTCTCTGTGATACTTTTCTTGTAATACTTGGATATGTGGACCTGTGATGTGGATCCATGTTGCTCCAAGTGTGCTCCTCGCATCTGCATCACTTGCATAGCCTGTTAATAATGCAGAATCCTTGGCCCAAATCCAAATCTCTGGGAGGGGGAAATAGGGAAACTGGGAACTTTTACAAGATGTTATATATTTTTTAGAGTAAAAAATGTATTTCAGAAATTCAAAACATATTGGGATGTGTAGTAAACAGTTTCCTTCTAACCTTGTTTCCCACCCACCTGCTTTCCTTTCTCAGAAGCATGTATTGTTATATTAGTTTCTTGAGCTTTTGTATCTCTGCCTTTTACTTTTGTTCTATAATAATAATTACTTCATTAGATTTTTTGTAATTTATGACAAAATGTTGGGTCTAAATTTTCATCTGATCTCTATATAGATATTTTTCTGTTGAGTGTTTTTTTAATTCCCCTTTTCTGTTCCTTTCCTCCGTATGTATATATTTTGCTGTATCTCTGTATGACTCCTATGCTGGTTCCATTTTGATTACTCAATTTTGAATGACTTGAGTTTTTACTGGGTCAGCTGTCATGGAAGATCAATGTGGGAAAAGGACAAGAATGTGTTTCAAATTAGGGACATTAAAAGAACAATTCCGTGATATACGTGGGAATTTATTGGTCTTTTCTCTCTCCTCTCCAAACAGATAAAATTAGTTCACAGTGTAAATTGTCTTTTTTCCTACCTCTTTATGAGCAGATGATCACAATGCTGCTGCTGCTGCTGATGATGATGATGATAATGATGATGATGTAGAAGGAGAGAAAAAAAGATGAGTGAGGGGTGAACATGCCTAGTCTAGGGGATTCTTCTTTAAGAACATCTCCTGTATCTTTTGGAATCAACCTGTGCATCCCATTCCCCACTGTTGCAAACAAATTATTACAATTTTCCACTCCAGCATATACCCTTAACCTTGGTGAAATGCCTTTGCCAACTCTTTCTGAGATCTACAGCCCTGGGTGATCACCCTTCACTGAATTTTTTTGAATCCCTGCTTAATCCTCTCTGCTTTTATCATTCTTTTGTCTCCTTTGAGACTCAGGGCTTCAGTTACTTTTTCATTTTACTGAATGTTATGTTTGTGTTTCCTCTTCTTGCTGTTTTGGGGTAATTTCTAAAAAGCAATGGGTAAATTCTGATTTTACACCACTGTATTTAATTCAAAAGTTGGAACCTGCATTTTGTATTTAATGAATTAATTAATTAATTTTATGCCTACAACACCCGGTCTTCCTAGGTGGTCTCCCATCCAAGTACTAACTGGGCTGACCCTGCTTAGCTTCTGTGATCAGACGAATTCAGGTATGTTCAGGGTAGCATGGCCATAGATGGAATCTGCATTTTGAAAGCTTCTCCAGCGTTACATTTTAAAGATGATCACAAATTCTTTGGCATTTTTTCCATTGAGAGGTGGAATCTAATTTCCCTTTCCTTTGAATTTGAATTGGCTTTAGTCACTCACTTATAGTGACTCACTTGTAACAGAATGTGACAGAAATGACACTACATGACTTAGTTGAGTTAGAGAGACCATGAAGCTTCTGTCTTATTTGCTTGCCCTTGAAGTCTTGAGCTTCTGCTGGAGCCCACTGGCTAAGATGGAACAGTTCCGGAGAGGGGGAGTGAGGATTGAGAAAAAAAGAGAGAGAAGAGAGAAAGAGAGAGAGAGACAGAAGATATAGTTGGGATGGTGAACAGTGAATACTGAGCCCAGAGTTTATTTAGCACAGCATATATATACCCTTGGAGAAGCAACACCCACACATATGCAAATGATCGCTGACCTTTAGGTAAGTTCTCACAAAACATCCTTGTTTCTATTTTTGTCTCTTATTCCCTGGGGAAAGGAATGTCTCTTATTCCCTGGGGCAAGAAACATTCAACATTATGCTAAACTTCCTCCTTCAGTAAATGAGCCCACCTGCTCTTCAAACTTCTAGCTTGCAGGCAACTCTAACCCTGTCTGCAGGGCATTCATCAAGAATGGATCCCAACAAGAAGGCTGGCTACTTGAGGCTACCATGCTGTGAAAAGGTCCAAGCCACATGGAGAAGCCATATTAAAAAAAAACTGGGTGATAATCCCAGTTGAGTTTAGCCTTTGAGTTATCCCAGCCCAGGCACCAGACATGGCGAAGAAGACTCCAGCTTATTCCAGCCTCCAGCCATCTGGGACGACCCTGTTTAAGTCTTTTGAACTGAAATTGTGAAGCATATATTTTAAAGCAGGTGTTGTGAAGTAGACACTAGTTATCCTCAGTGTGCTCTGTCGGAATATTTGATCTATAGAAGCCCTAAGTATAGTAAAACAGTTGTAGTTTCATGCCTTTAATATGGGGAAGGTTTATTAAGTAGCAGTAGATAGAACGCCTGATGATACTTTTGCACAATAAAATTTGAGAACTACTTCTGTGATAATTTCCACTGCACTCAAAATAGTCGATGGGGTGGCTTTGTGCTGTTTGAACATAGCTAAGCTAGAACTACATTTTTCAGAATTTCCCTCCCTGTGGTGTTCCAGGTTGGGGTTGGTGCCAAAAGAGATTTGTGCAAGATTTAAAAGGTGGAAGAAAAAAAGCAGCCATTTTTAATGCTCTGAAGATCAGTATAGGGCATCATTTCTTCTTGTAACTCAAATATGTTATCGCTGATCTGCTGGTTTATGTTGTCATGGAACAGAAGCCTGTACCTCTTTCAGCTTATGATGGAGTGTTTTGTTGTTGTTGTTGTTGTTTTTTATTTTGTTTGTTTGGATGATTTCTTTTTGAGCCTTGGACTGGGTGAAAATGCAGCTCCATGATAAAAGATACCAGAGGCCTGGAGAGTTAGCACACCCCTGGAGGAAAACAGTGAATGAATACTGCTGTCCATTCACATTAAAAACAAACAAATGAACAAAAAGCTTCTCCTCTTTACTGCTAGAGATTGAAAGGAACATACTTGCCAGATTAATAATGTATACCAATGACAGGCTGTTTCAGAAAAGGATCACATCTAGTATAGAAACTGTGATTGAGACTACCACTTGGATAAATTTATATAAGTTTATAGTAATAAATCAGCAGCTGTCAGTCGATTGATATTCCTTTTCTCTGTTTCTTTTAATTCTTTGAAAGTGGTACTAACTTCTGTGATTCTTCCCAGTATGTGGTATCTCTTTTGACATAGTATCAAGGCTAGAAGAGGAGGCAGGTGATTCCAGAGGCTTTAACTTGACCATTTCTACCACAATGATGCTTATGCAAACAGGTCAAGAAACAAAACTAAGGATTTTCCCCATTTTAAAATACAACCGTCTTAAGGATGCACTCAGGGACTTGACAACTACTGGTAGGTTCATGTGCTCTCTATACCCACCGTGAAATACAATGGGGTTAGGATTCCACTTAATCTCCTGTCTTTCATAAACCTCCACTCTAACCAGGGGACTATGATGGCATTCCAGGTTCCCTGGCATCAGTATCAACGCAAACTGTGTATGCAATAGCTCTCAAAAGGTCTGGGTATTCCCCTTTCCCCATTATTCCTGGAAAATGGCTGCAGGTCTCTTTGGAGGAGGAATGAGAAATTGCTTGTTGTATGTTTTTGCAGTGGCATTACAGAGTCATTTATCGAGGGGATTAGGTTTCCTCTTCGATCAGTAGGCTCTGAATCTCAGAACTGCTCTAGATCTAGAAAATGAGACATATTGTGACTGATATCAGCCTTTTGCTCAACAATTTTTTGTGTGGTAATATAATTTTTACATGGTTATATAAACCAAGTTATTTTCTAATCTGTTGCCCATCTATATTTCTCCTAGTAACACTGTGGTCTATTAGCCACTGCCACAGATCCTGAAAAGCCAAGGGACCTTGATTATTACTCAGCCTTGGTCTGCACTACAATAATTATGTTTACTTCAACTTTTAAGATTAGGTGCTACCATCTTGCTTCTGTTATTCTGGAATCCTATCACCCTGGTTGATGATAGCCCAATTCCATGGCAGCATCTCCTGCAATCAACCATGATGTGTAGAGGACACTTCTCAGAGATGTTGGTGCCCCATCACCAGTGTTAACTCTCATTGCTCTTGTGATGGGAGTGCCCCCTGGGCCTTCCTAGGAAACCTACTTAGGCAGCAGTTTCTCTGGTTCATATAACACTCATTTGTACTTTCTAACATTTATGCTTTACTGAACCTACTAACATCTTCTTCAACACTCTGTCAAAAGCAGTTCCAGCATTTTTATCTCATGGCAGACCAGCATTATGTCCAAGCTTCAAGGAGTCATCCCAACAGTGTTTGAGGATTAACTTTGGGTGTCCTTATCAGGACAACAAGCCTCACATCCTGTAAGAGTGCTCCATGTCAATAATCGCTCCCTTGTCCTACCTTATATCCTTCCCTCCCTGTCTAACATCCTCAAGCTCCACTCCCACACATGCCCCAGTTCCTGCCGATACATGTTGGCCAGGTATTCAAATTCACTGGGTGTGTATACAGTATGTTTCTCCACTTGGATTGTGCCGTGACTTGTCCCTAGTCATCAGTTTGAAGGCAGTTAGGGAAGATGGAGCCAGATCTTGAGGAAGACAAGCACCATTTTGTGAAGAATCTACCTCAGGTGAGATCTTTTGGGTGTCTCCAATTGAATGGAGGCTGTTCTTCTTTAGTGAAAGGGGACGTGGAGCTGCTTTTGCCAACCTGGAGGATTAAGAGGTATCAGAGCTCAAGATTATTAGACTCTTACATCCAGATGTTTCCATTTTAGGTCTCTGGTTTTCACTATCATCACATCAGGTCTTAAACCTTGACTTGAGACCTGTTCAGACTGTTGTTCATTATTATTTGAGCTCTGCTAGCCTAGCAATGAAATCCTGGACTTGATTTTCAGCAGAGTCTGCCCCCTGTGACTACAAAGGATAAGAACCTCTTTAAACACTATGATAGGGGCTTTCTCTTATTCTCACAGGATGTCTTGAGATGTCTGATACTTTCACAGGATATTTTGAGTTGTTAATCTGAGCACATATTTTTTTTCTTCAAAGCTTCGAAAGCCATGAACAAAAGCCAACCAACTCTATACTCTTTATAATTATCTCTTTCTTACTTATCACCAATAATAGCATCCATACCAATCAATGTCTGACCTGTAAGTAACCCAGTTCCAGAATTTCTTTCTGAGCATCTGCTTTCAAGAGCTACTTCTACTACCACCTGTTTTAGTCTAGGTTCTTCAAAAAGCAGAGTCTGAGACAAAAACTTGCATGGTGGTTGTTGGTTATTTTGGAAAATGATCTATGAAGGAACAGAAGAAAGAAGAATAAAGCAGAAAATGGGAAGATAACCTAAGAGCACATCACTGAGTTGATCCCACTGTGGAGAACAGAGATTAAAATCCTTCCCAGAATGCTCCGGGATGTCATATAGAGTGTGCGTAAAAATTGTCTTCCTGAAAGGGAAGGAGAAAATATTTATCATTCATTTCTTGTGCAAGGATTGCCCCATGAGGTATTAACTTTCTCAAATTTTCAGTTTTTAGAAAAATTGGTTCTTTTGTATTCTCTAAAGGTGATCACTGAGGTTTTATTTTAAAGTATCATTATAAACTTATGGATTTTACCGTATTTTATATGTTTCAATCATGATTCTTATTGATAATATCCTGTCTTTGGCTTTTGGAAGACCCTTCAAATTGCTTTCATTTTTGACCATTGGGAACTCTTTAGCATTGATTCTTGTGACCTTTTGACATGACCCCAGTGGACTTCAATAGCTTCCTTCTTTTCTAGTATGACTAGGTATTCCAGGCTCATTCCTGCTCCACACAGGAACTCATTTCATTCATTTGCCCATGAAGCTCAGGTTCCTTTTCAGGAGAAAAGGTATTTATAGATTACAGTCTGGACACTAGGGGTCCTCATTGGGTTGGTCATAGGACTTTTCCCTGGACAGAGCTAGAAATATGTATTGTATGAAAAAGAAAAATATCTCGAGTAAATATTCATATTTCCAGTTTAAATAAAATATTAGTTTCATTTGACTTTATTTTACTCTTATTTATTAACATAATTACTTAATTTGCTTTAGCGTATTCTATGTGTATATATGATAGTTTCAAACATCATTAACAAATTACTTATTTCCTTTAGCCTATTATATACATGTGTATAATAGTTTCAAACTATTGTTATTAGCAATGTGATCCCTGAATACAATTTGAGATTATTTTGCAATTTTTTTTCAGTTTTTTGCAATCATTTTTTTCCTTTAGATTATATTTCACTAGAAGGGTATTGTCAAATTTCTGTATTTTCAAGTTATTGAATTAATTCTCCTTTATATAGTTAAGCCATCAACTTGATATATTTGATATTTTGTTTTCAGTTTTCAGGGACTGATATTTTCCTGTCTTAATTTAATTTTGTTTTATAATTATTGAAACTGTTTACATGGTTTCTAAGTTAAAAGTTATAAAACAAAGTATATTCAGATATATTCAGTATATTCTAAATCTATTTTCTCTAACCCACTTCTTCCTCCTAAAAGTAACCATTTTCTATTACATTTTAATGTATCCTTCAATTTTTGAAAATATAAGGATTTTTAAAAATATTTTATCTATTTTTACGTAAAAGATAGAATACTATACACTTCACCCTGCACATTGCTTTTTCCACCTAACCATATATCATGGAGTTCATTCTGTAGTGGCACATAGAAATCTTATTCCTCTCTACAACTGCATAGTTCTCCATTGTGCAAATTTATAAATCGAAGATAGTAGCATTAGATTTGGAATAAGTAACTAGAAGGCTGAAATAGTCAATTATTGTAATGGAAAAGGCTACAAAAAAAGAACAGGTTTCGAGGATAATATCAGGAATTTGGATGAGGACACATTTTGTTTGAGGTGCCTCTTAGACTCCCAAGGAGATTTATGAGTAGACAGTTTTGTCTATATGAGTCTAGAGTTCAAGAGCAAGGTCTGAGCTAGACATATAATTTGAAAGTCAATAGCCAGGGAGTATGGTGAAATAGTGGAGGGTTAAATGCTCCAGGCTGGTTAATTCTCCCCTGTTTTCATTAACGCCTAACTCTAGCTGAGATTTTGGTTGCCTGATTTTATTCCCTGAACCCCTTTTTCACTGATTTCCCTTGTGAATGCAAAGGCAATCATTGCCTCAAAGGGGAGCAGGGAAGAAGCAAGAGGAAATGTAACTTGTTTTCACTAACCTATTTATTTTCACAAGTGTTCTGCCCCAGGCCATAGCCAACCCATCTGCCCCCCCACACACTTCAGGTGCACTACTTCTATCTCCCCAGAGGTCTCTTACTGCCCATGTCATTAGTTCCTTGAATTCATGTTCCATTTAAGCTTTTCCTTGTCTGATTCTGGGGAAAGGAGCCAGAATCTATGCCAATTTTCTGTCTTTGCAGGAACCGGAAATTCTATTTGATTTTAAAAATTAAAAAAGGGAAAGTAATATTTATTAAGCAAAAGAAG
The DNA here is from genome assembly GCA_004027375.1 of Macroglossus sobrinus. Taxonomy (NCBI): domain Eukaryota; kingdom Metazoa; phylum Chordata; class Mammalia; order Chiroptera; family Pteropodidae; genus Macroglossus; species Macroglossus sobrinus. Next base: position 833,006 of record PVKZ01000341.1, on the reverse strand, counting down.
ATGGGAGAGACTCTCTTTTATCATCCTTTTCAAATATCCTATGAAAACATCCCCAAGAAATTAAACCCAATTAGAGTCAAGTTGAGGGAAATGGATTTGATAAAGCTGGGAACAGCATACTGGGTGAAAAAATTAAAAATTGCCAACTGCTAGAAAAAAGAATTCTTTGTGAAGAAAGATTATAATATGAAAATTCCAAAATTCTACCATTGGTAAACATGTGTAATGTCTCCTTAAGAGATATTTTCCTAGTTTACAGTATGTGAGGGGAAAGACAGCACATTTCATCACAGATTATTTTATCGGGAAGTTATAATCAATATTAAGTATAATAACTACTAAAATGACCAGGAGGTGTCTATTATAAAATTAAACCAGGTGACATAATTTGAAGTAAATAAAATTTAAGTAGATATTAGAAAAATATTTATGGAAATTAATATCTACATTTTATATAATTCCTCTTGATTGATTCTATGTCCTTAATATACTTACCCTTTTCTATTTCTGTTCTGGTGGCAACTTCAAAAATTTTTACAAGAAAGATATGCTTGTTAGCCACTAATACAAGTGAATACAGAGTCCAAAGTGAAAGTTTTCCTATAACAGTACTTTTTCTTCTTAGATGCAACAGAACATACCTCCCAGAGATAATCACTCTTGACAGTTTTGTATTTATCTTGCCTTTCTTAGTCCATTCAGGATGCTTTAACAAAATACCATAGACTGGGTGACTTATAAAAAACAAATTTATTTCTCGCAGTTCTGGAGGCAAAGAAGGCCAAGATCAAGGTACCAGCAGATCCGGTGTCTGGTAAGAACCTGCTTCCTGGTTCATGGATGGCCATCAACTTCTTGTGTCCTCACCTGGAAAAGGGGTGAGTGAACTCTCTTTTATGAGGGCACTAATCCCATTCATGAGGGCTCTGCCTTCATGACCTAATCACCTCCCAAAGACCTTACTTCCAAATACCACCACACTGAAGATTAGGTTTCAATGTATGAATTTTGGGGAGACACAAACATTCAGTCCATCGTACCCTTTTGCATAAATTAAACATATTTACATATAAACAAACACACATGGGATCATTTTATACATATATAGTTCTGAAATATACTATGGGCATATTCCCATATTAGTACATTTAGATCTATGTCATTATTTTAAACAGCTGAAATTCATTTTGTACATATATTAATATATTACATTTTTATTGAAATGACACACAAAAAGATAAAAAAATGAATCATAGTTTCTTTGATTCTTTTAAAATTACAATGATAGAAAAATAATAAGTAGCGCCTGCTCATTGGTCCTAGTTATACATCTTCTCTAAGTTGCCAGTTTGTATTTTTTGTCTGTTCACTAAAGAACAAATTCACAGATCTATAAGGCTAAGGTGTAAAAAGCAATACATTTGTACCAGAAGTACATAGACTCTTGCATCTTTGATCTTTAAGACTGGGGAGTAGAGGAAAATGTATTCAGTAGTTTTTCAGATAAGAGAACAAAGGTGGGAGATAAAAATTAACATTAAAGAAAGAATTTGTAAGGGATTATATGAGATAGGCAGAAAAGCTTCATGTAAAAATCTTTTCTCAAAGGTGCTTTCTCTTATTTAAGGTAAATAAGACCTAGTAAAGAAGAAAGGAACTTCATTCTTATAAATGAGAACAAAACCTCAGGTCATTAAGGTTATCATAGAAAGAGAAACAAAGAGAGAGTTCTTATAAAACCTCTCTAGAGAATGCGAGGCTTGATGGCTGAAGGAGAAATTAATGTCAAAGGAAAGCTCTTGCACTGAGAGGTAAAACTTCATGTACTTATGGCAAAAGGAAGCGGGGAACCTTTTTTTTTTTTTTTTTTTTTATAGGAATGAGAAAATAACTTGGAGCAAAATTTCTTAAGATCCCTGCCTCAGTATTTCAGGCATTTGAAGGACTGCCAAATGGAATGGGATTAGGCCTTGTTCCCTTCGGCTCAGAAGGGAGGTTAGTATAGCGGGGTGTGGTCACGGGTAATAGTCACAAAGTTATCCAACAGCGGTTATCTGCTGCTTGCCAGGAGCTCTCAGGAGCTGATAATGTCCGAGCAATGATGAAATGACTGAGGATTACAGCAGCAATTCCTACTCAGTGAGGATTAGATTTGTAGACTTCTGAGATCCCTTCTAATACTGAGATCCAATGTTATTAAAAGAAAGAGCCACACATACTCAAATCCGCTTCAGCAGGGCTGACGCTAGTTATGGGTGCAGGAGTAAGGTGGGGTGGCTCTGTGTAGTGGGGAGGTTGTTGGCGGGTGGAGGAGGAGCAGGGAAGTATTTCCAGCAGACCTCATCAATATAAATCGTTTGACTTAAAATGTATTACAAAGTTCATGGGCATCTGGGTGGGGAAGGGATCTGAGAACTCCCCTAAGGAGAGAAGCAGGAGCTGGCAGGGCCATGTTCCATTTGAATGACACTGAACCCCACTTCGTCCCAGGCGCTGGAGGGAACTTTGACCATTTCAAGGAAGACAATTCAAAGCCTGGTGTAGCCAGAACAGTAGCCCCTTTTGTTGCAGTATGAAGGTTGTACTGCCCTGTAATTGGAAATTATCAATCTGGATTTACTTAGAAGGCATAAAAATAAAGTTCATAGGTGAACAAACAATATCTGAGGAAATACATCGAATGTGATTATGATTAAAGAAGTTTTTTTTTGTTTACTATTCCATTTTAAACTAAATTTTTGCCTAATTTTCTCTTTCATTTAAATTAAAATGTTAAGTACATGAACTTTATCATGTACCAGGAACTGGAAAAGATGATATATCATCAGTGGGATTAATATTTTTAAGCCCGAATAATGATGTAATGCAAAATAGGTTGAAAATTAAATTGTTATTCTACTTAGAAAGAATTATATAACAAGGTCCAAGGGTAATGAAATTCTTCAACGTCTGATATATCTAGTCCTAGTTTCAAGATGAAAGAAAAGATGCACACAGATTTTTCCCAATAAAAGAACATAATCGTAAGTATTTCAGGCTGAGAGAAAAAAATTTGTAGTCTTAAAGAACAATATAACGTTATGTGAGATGTCCTCTGTCAAAAACCTGCTTGTCTTAAGACTCTAGTAATGAAGTTTCGAAAAAGTAGTTTTATGTAAATGAAAATCTCCAGAATAAGACAACAGAGTTTCATGACTTTAATGCCAAGTTATAAAAAGAAACATAAAAATAAATGTTTTCACAAGAATGAGAAATTTGCTTGATGTACAATCTCCTGAATAAAAGAATAAAAGAATTTTACTCCTGGAGGGAAAGGGGGCAGTAGAATAAAAATAAACTATTTGTGATGGTAATAAAAAAAATAGTTTTATTTTGTCTATCTCTCTAAGAATACTACGTAATATTCCTTAAAGCTATTGACAAGGCAAAAGACAACAAAATACTCTAGGTCTTTAAGTCCAACCTAAAAGAGAAAATGAAGAATTAATATGTATAATTTCACATGCAGTATTATCTCTTTCAGAAATCCTGTTTGGTTTTATTTTTAGGATCTTCTGAAATTATGGCAAGTGTCCTTTCTTAGCTAGATTGTACCTTGGTGTTTTTGATCTTGAAATAGAAATTTCAGACACCTAGGGCCAGAGGCCATCAGAAGATTTCTTATCACCTTTATGGCTTTGCTGACTCCCATTCTCCGCCTGAGGGTGCTTCCTTTAAGCTCACCTCTGTCAGGACATAAATGAAAGAGGGCAATTGAGTGTCTGCAGGCATGACTTCACGACTTTTCCAAGGAGTAAGATTGTTTTTCACCTCACCTATTATTTTGCTCAGAGCAGATACTGTGAGCCCATGGAGATATCCCATCATAGTTACGTCATTTGAGTCACCAAGGGGCAAGTTTATTCCTGTCCTCTTAGAAACATGAAAACATGTAAGCATGGTTTCTCCATAAAGAGGTTTTTTTTTTTTTTCTTTTTAAATTAGTAAAGTCATAAAAAATCTACCTTATTCTCTCTTGCATTAGATGTATAGCCTGGCTTCCGGGAAGAGGTTTATGAATCTTGCAGTACCTTGTTTAAGAAAAATAATTAGGAATGGTCTGTTAATCCCATCTACTGCTAATGAGAAGAAGAATCACTATATGGTTGGAATAGGGTCTCTGGCTCCATGTTGAGGTGTTACAAAGCTGGACCAGAGAAGAAAAAAGTAGCCTAGGGGAGAATTTTCTAAGACAAGAAGAAGGGAAATAATATTATTGAGAAAATCTACTATACAAGGGAACAAGTAGAGGTACACCAAAATAATATTTATGGTTGTTGGAGGTTTAGGGGCCAGTAAGTTAATATCTATCTTCCCTGCATAGCTTGGACTGAACCAAGAATAGATTGAAGAGATGGGCAGATGGAGATAAAAATATCAGCTTCACTATTGAAAGAAAGCTAGACTGAGTGGCATGGCTTAGATCTGTGGCCAAAAGGGGTTGCTAATTCTTTCTTTGAATTAGAGACTTACCCAGAATGGCACAGCAGAACAACTGCAGGCTCCTTAAGCCACAGCACAGAGTAGACCCAAATGTATGCTTTGAAGGTAGGCAGGTCACTCCTAGTCTTTTCTTCCTTGATCTCTCTGCATCAGTTAAAACAATGGATCACACCCTCCCCAAAACATTTTTTTTTTTTTTTTTTGGCTTCCAGCGCATCAGGTTTCTCTGGTTTTCCTTCAGTCTCACTGGCTGCTCCTGCTGGTTTCCTCTGCTGGTTCTTCCTCTTCCCTGTGAACTGTGAGTGGTGAAATTTGAGTGTGAAAATGCTGCAGTGCTCACTGTCTCCTCTTCTTTCCTTCCTTTCTCTTTTCTGTCACCCCCACTCTTTTAGTGATCTTGTTCAAATATGGACTATACAGTAATGACTTTCAAATTTATATCTGCACTTGGGATATCTCCCTGAACTCCAAATTCTTATATCCAACTGTCTAATTGCCATTTCCACTCGCACAGCCAATTGATGTCTACTTTAGCACATCCCAAACGAAACCCTGATCTCCCTTTTTCAGCCTGGCCCTTCCTGTCCCCCTTTCTCTAGTGTTTCAGTTGCTCAGGCCAAAAGTTTCCAAGTCTCCTTGATTCCTCGCTCTCTCACACCTCACATTCAATTATCAGCAAATCCTGTGGACTCTACCTTCAAAATAAATTAAGAATCCTATCACTTGTCCGTCTCTATTGCCACCACCCTTGTGTAAGCCAACATCAATTCTTGCCTGGATTATTGCAGTAGCCAAAAGCTATTCACCACCCCAACTATCCTCACAGTCTATTCTCAGAACAGCAAAGTGATCCAATGGAATCTTTAAAAAAATCTGAGTCAAACAAACACTTTTGTGCCCAAAAACATTCAAAGTTTCCTATTTAACACAGACTAAAAGCCAAAGTCTTTACTTATGCCTACAAAATCTATATAACCTGCTTCTGCTCTGGCCATATCTGACCTCATCTCTTATTCTTTCTTAGAACCATCCTTTCTAGCCACATTTTTACTGGTCCTCAAACAGGCCATACATGCATTTGCATCAGAGGCTTTTCACTTCCTATTCATGCTGCCTTCATAAATCTTTATTCCAATGTCACTCTCCTACTGAGGCCTTCTCTAACCTTCATTCACCACCTGCAACTTCTATATTTCAATCATTCTCCTTTCCTAATCTATTTTTCTCTATAACATCTATAATGATATGACACATATATTTTATTTATCTACCTTCTCCCCAACCTTCTTCTACTGTTCTCACAAATACATACACCACAAGGGCAAGAATTTTTGTCTATTTTATTTGATCCTACACCCCCAGCATCTAGAATATGGTCTAGAAAATAGCAGTCGCTCAAATATTTGTTGAATGAATAATTTAAAAAAAGAATAAATGAATGAGTCCCAAAGGGGAAGCAGCTATGGTAACCATGCCCTTCCTTCTTTTGAACTCACCAATCACAAAATTCACTTCTTCCATGATACTCTAGCAGAAATCTCTCCATATAGAAATCTGAGGATTGGGGAATAAGTGTTCCCTCAAAAAGTGATGGAGGAAAATATAAAAACCTATTAGAAAACATCTTCTTGAATAAGGCCACCTCAAATGAGTTGGCTTTTAAGACTGAGGAAGAAGAGGGAAGTTTAGGTTCATGCAAAATATTCCAAGTAGAAAACAAAACTCAGATTTTTAAGATTAATGGAGAAAAAGAAATAAAATGAGAAAATTTGTATTAGGAAGGAGAAAATACCTTTATGCAATATCTCATCTCTAAGCAAATCACCTTTGGTGTTTAAGACTGGGGTAAGGGGACAAAAAGTAATTATTCGGGTCTCAAAGACTAAGATATAAAAGGAATATATTTATGATAAGAAGCAAAAGAAATGAATGAGATTTTAGGAACTGAATAAGTAAAAATAAAAATTTCCCAGAGACTTCAGTGTTTTAAGGACAAGCCTGTGGGAGGAAAGTAAAATAGAAGAGAATGAATGAAACTATTTGTGGTGGCAAAGGTAGATTTATTTGTCTCACAACATCTGCATGGTTTGTGGCTACATATACCCTTTTACCTCTGTCATCGTGATCACTCCTCTCAAACCCTCAAATAACATTCTAGAGATAAGTTAAGTATCATGTCAAGTACTGTGTCATATTAAACCCCATGCTGATGAACCAAACTCACTGTCAAACCCAGAAAGCCAGCCAGATTAAATGATAATCAGGTTTTATTAGGTTATCATAGAGGCAAGATTATAATTTAAAATATTTAAGAAATACTTTTTAGATCATAAGATAATAAAAATATTTAAGAAATAAATTTTAGGCTTAACATAATTTATAAAATTACATTATAACAATATGCTTTAAATAAGGAAAACCAAAAGTGTTCATTGTATAGAAATGAGAATAATGGATAGTATTTAATTGTGTGTTAGAACTTACTTTTGTACAGTATATTGCACATGATGGCCTTTTATCTTCCCCTCAGGACAGGTCAATATAGAGGGAAAGACATTGTGTATTGGGCTGTCATATAAGATGATAGTTTCACATAGCCCAGTGGCATCACTCAGGCCAAAAGAGAGCCAGGGAGCCTCAGTGTCTGTGTGCAATTTGATCCAATCCTTTGATGGATGACAGCTGTCTTCAGCTTCAGGGAGACTAGCTACTGGAGTAGCAGGTTGGGTATAGGTAACTGTTCCATCTACAGTCGGTCTCACAGGAGAAGAGCTATTACTTCTGTAAAGCTTAGTAGTTTGTATAGTTAGAGGAAAATAAAGAGCAACCATATTTTCTTTCTTCCCAGAACAGGAAAGCAGGCAAAAAGTCAGAACCTGTGACTGAGAGACAAGGCCTAAGTAACTTAACCCACCATGACCTTTTCCTGTAACAGCTCTGTCTGTCTCCATTTTTGTTTTCCTTTAATTTATTCTCATAGCAGCCGATTGGATCATGTCACTGTTTCGATTAAAGTCCTTCAATGTCAAGGCTCTTAAGGTGTCTTCATGATCTGGTTTCTGTCTCTCGTTTCTCACCGTCAGCTCTTTGGAACCCTCCTCCAGGCCCACTGGTTTCCTGCACTGAATCAGGCTCTTCTCTGACTTGGGCCTTCCCACTTGCTGTTCTTCAGTCTTTACAACGCCAATTTCCACCAAATTTTCAGGTCTTAGTTGCTCAAAAAGCCATTTCTCTGTCCCTTTCCCAAACTAATCTATATTCTCCCTGTTACTCTCCCTCTCGAGTTACTAGGTTCTTTTCCTTCATAGCGCTCATCACGATTTGTGGTGATACATTATTTAGTACTTGCTTAATGCCCATCTCCCCCAAAAGACTGAAAGGTCTTTGAAGGCAAGGATCATGCTGGTTTTGTTCACGATTTTACATCTAGCTCTGCAGAAAGAATTGTCCAGGAATGGCCCCTTGAGAAGGATATAGCTAGTGGACACCAGGAGCGGAGCACTTAATACCAAGTGTCAGAGTTCCTTACTCTGTGTTATGAAGCCTTATGGAGACATAGAGATGAGATGAGCAGAGATGATTATCAGAAAAGCTGAGCTCATCTAACAGAGGGAGAGGGGAGAAGTAACAGCCGTGAAGCATGGTTGGAGTGTGCAAGCACTACCAAGGGATAAACCTGCATAGGGACTGGGGTTCCTAAAGTCATGCTGGCTGGATGCTTGGACCATGGCATTGGTACAAAGAGCAGTGGCAGAACTTGAGAACATTTGAATGACATGAATCAAGGAATGTGAACTTAGGGGTAAAAAAAAGCGTTGTTAATTATAAAAATATCTTCCCCTCCCCTTTTTTGAACTTTTTTCTAAATTGATTTTGTTCTTCTCTCAGAATTTAATCATTCATTCATGAATTCACATTTACCCAATAAACATCTGGGGCATTGTGCTCTGCATTGTTTATGGTTAAAAAAGATACAAAGATCTTACTTCTTTAAGAATTCAGCATTTAGTATAGGAGTTTTAATATGGTAGAGATTATATATATATATATATATGTATATATATATGTATATATATATATATATGTATATATATGTATATATATATATATATTCTCAAATTGTTACAACACACAGCTGTTTATAATAAATACTCCAAGAAGGGCAGAAAAATGAAGTGTTCTAGTATGTCAGTGTCACAACCAGTGGTGCCCTAATTTATTGACTTTTGAAGCATTACTTAGAACTTAATCAGTTAGCTAGAGGCACAAAACCAAAGACTCAACTAGGGGTGCAGGTAAATATTAAAAAACTTGTACTGCATAGCTTTGTTATGATCAATTAATCAGGCACAGGTTATGTCTGACCAATTCATCAGAACATGTCTGACTCATCAGCTAGGACTCCCAATCAATTAGAATAAACACTAGTCAAATATCAGCTGCAATCATTGAACACTTATTATGAATCAGGTACTGCCTTAACAGAGTTTTTAGCCTGGTTATTATGTTTTAAGAGAGGCAGAGGTTATAAATAGTTTTCAATTTTTAGGCCCAATCAAATTGATATGTAGTGGCCCCCTGGATAGCTGAGTTAAGGATTCTAAAGCTGAGTGTTAGCTCACTGTAAAAGAATGTGGTGACTGATACGTGCAATGAATGGAGAAAGGACAAATTGTAGCACATGTGCTGTATATTTGACGTTGTTGCTGAGATTAAAAAACAGACAAGCCAGCATTCAAATCCTTAGGCATGTAGGACCTGTGCAACTTTGGGCAAGCAGCTTTATCTCTCTAGTGTCATTGTAAGACTTGGGTAGTAATACCTACCTCATAGGATTATTGTGAGAATTAAACAAGAATATATTGGAGGGATAGTATGGAGAATGTTGTGTAAGAATTCCATTGTATGAAGTGACAACTCCCATGCTAAGAGTCTGCCCTCTGTAGTATGGAGGTGAGATTCCAGCTTCATGTCCAGGCTAATGGCAGCAAGAGGCAGGAAAGGGAGGAGGAGAAAGCTTAAAGGCAGGACAGACCCAGTACTGGTGGAGGAAGATGCAGTGATGGAACCAGGAGCAGAGACCTGGGAGAAGGGATGTGTCTAACAGATTTTTTTTTTTTTGGTGAAATACTGTGTGTCCTGTGACCCCTTCCCCTGATTTCCTGGAATCTTTAGGAAAACTACACAAGTCACAATATGCTTGGTCCATTGGATTTTTTGGGGGGAGAAGCTGGAGAAGGGCAGAGCTTTGGATCAAGTTTGACAAGGGTCCAAAACAGTGTCTTCTCCTGTTGTTGATGAGTACTCAGTAAATGATAGTTATTGCCATCCCCATTGCTACCACACATGCTTCAGTAGACATATGAATAAGATATGATGATGGCTTAGAGGAAAGAGAGTTAAGTTGGCCTGGGTGGATCTGTCCTTAATTACACTGTCATTCTTAAACATTAAGAATTCTTGTTAAGAAGAAGCCTTTGTTTAAATCTCAGGGCCCATGAGAGTCCAGAAGTAAACTCATGGTTATATGGGCAAATAATTTTGACAAAGGAGCCAAAAACATACAGTGGAGAAAGAAAAGCCTCTTCAATAAATGGTGCTGGGAAAACTGGAAAGCCACCTGCAAAAGAATAAAACTGCACTGTTGTCTATCACCACACACCAAAATTAACTCAAAATGGATTAAGGACCTGAATATAAGACCTGAAACGATAAATTAGAAGAAAATATAGGAACTAAACTCAAGGACCCTGGACTTAAAGAGGATATTATGAATTTGACTTCAAAGGCAAGAGAAGTAAAAGCAAAAATAAATGAATGGGATTACCTCAAACTAAAAAGCTTCTGCACAGCTATAAGAACCATCAACAAGATAAAGAGATAACCATCCGAATGGGAAAATATATTTGTAAGCAATTCCTCTGATAAAGGCCTAATGTCAAAAATATACAAAGAACTCATGCAACACAATAACAACAAAAAAATCAAACATTCCAATCAAAAAATGGGCAGAGGACCTGAACAGACACTTCTTTCTAGAGGACATACAAATGGCCAACAAACATTTGAAAAGATGCTCTACATTGCTAGCTATTAGGGAAATGCAAATCAAAACCACAATGAGATATCATCTCACACCTGTTAGAATAGCTGTTATCAATAGGACAAGTAATAACAAGTGTTGGAGAAGATAAGGAGAAAAAGGAACCCTCATACACTGCTCATGGGACTGTGAATTGTTATAGCCACTATGGAAAACAGTATGGAGGTTCCTTAAAAAACTAAGAATTGATGTACCATATGATTCAGCAATCTCTCTACTGGTATTTACATCAAAGACTTGAAAACATAAAAGATATTTGCACACCGATGTTCACAGCAGCATTATTCACGGTGGCCAGGGCATGGAAGCAACCATATTGTCCTATAATAGATGACTGGATAAAGAAACTGTGGTACATATATACAATGGAATATTACTTAGCCATACAAAAAGATGAAGTACTGTCATTTGTGACCCCACGGATGGACCTTGAGATAATCACAGAAAGCAAAATAAGCCAGACAGAAAAAGTTGAAAAGCACATGATATTATCTATATGTGAGATATAAACCTAAAAGCAACAAACAGGACACACTAACAGAGACTCATGGACATGGACAATAAACTAGTGGTTCCCAGAGGAGGATGGAGGGGGTGGAGAGAGATAGATGGGGTAAAAGGGATCAAATATGTGGTGACAGAGAAAAAACCTAACTGTGAGTGGTGAACACACAGTGCAATATATATGCCTTATTGTTAAATTGTACCTGAAACTTACTGGATTTCGTTAACCAATGTCATCATAAAAAAAAAAAAAAAAAATCTCAGGCCCAGACAGCATTTTATAGTGTAGACTCTGAAATGTTTTATAGACTAGAAGACTGTATGAATCTAAGCTCTATGAGCCCTTGTGTTTTATTAAAGGACGCTCTGAAAACATAAACTTGTTTGTCTTTCTGATAAGCCATGCAACTCCTGGTCATAGAGTCAATTTCTCTGTGATAAGAAGTGAATATGCCACAGTACATGCCCTTTTTGAATTTCCTGATCCAAATGCAAGGCTGACTGCATAAGGTCTTTGGCATTTGCATTTAATCCCAAAATAATCTTTGCTGAACACCTCTTTTTTTTTTGTCTTGTTCTGGTTGCTATTTGTTATGCTTTTTTGGATCTCATTTTGACTATCGCTTCCTGATTCTCTTTGACATCAGTGTAGCAGAGGGTAGTACTCTGAGCCTGAGAAAGGTCTACCAGTTAGTTCAGACTGGTCCAAGCCCTGCTGACAGATGTAGGAATGGCTTCCAGAAATCTAGCTCTGGTGAGACTGAGGAGACTTCTGGGAGAGCTTTACCTTACAGTGGAAAGCTGTAACTCAGGATGACAAGCCCAGCTCAGGAACAAAGCTTTAGTCCCTAAGGGAGAAGGGCAATTCTAAGTAGATGAGTGCCTGAACCCCCTCCTCACCACCAAAAACTCAGGTTTGTATTCTATAAAGACTTGGAGTGACTAGTGTAGAGAGACTGGTTAGATGCTCTTTTTCTTCCTGAGCTCATACCTTCCTGACACACATCTTTTGTGTCTGAGTTCTGGCTAAATAAATGTGGGCAGAGGTCACATATACCACCTTAGGCCTGGCCCATAAAACTTCCTGCATGATCGGAATGCAAATGACCCAGTGGAGAATTCCAGGCTCTAAAGATGAAGAAACACGAGAAGGAAGGAGCCTGGGTCTCTGGATGACAGGAGGAATAGAGCCCCTGTGCTACCTATGCATGCCCTTACTTTGACTGTGACATGAGCAGAAAAGAACTGTTATTATCTAAAACCACTGAAATTGTTTGTAAAAATGGAAAGCTTTGTTTAATGAAAATATTGCATTGGACTTGGAAGAACAGGCAGCATAGTGTTGGTATTTTTCTAAGAAGAATTATGTAAAACGAAGAGAGAGGCAGTCTTCTTTAGTTGCCATTGCACTAAACAGCTTTGACATTTTAACAGCATTAAAATATGAAGTGGCATTGACTGGTGGGAGATACAAAAAGAAATAACACTTTTTGAAAGAAGGTAGAAATGGCCACAAGGCCTGGCAGTCTCAGTGGTACCAAGAGAGGGTGGCAGTTGCCGGTGGACACAGTTGTACTGGTTCCAGGACGAAGCAGTGTAAGCTATTGGGACTATCAACACCAGTAGAAGTGACCACAGTGTCCAGATCTGATCACCAGCCCACGTAGGGCTCTTAGAGATTTTGAGCAACACTTGGGATATTACAAAGGTAAAAAGAGCCAGCAAATAGGAAATTCCTCTAGAGCTTAGAAGGTTGAGGAAGAACACTCCCACTGCAGATCAATGTATGAATAGAGGGGGCTCTTCTGGCTTTAGCTGTGACTTAGAAATAGAATTTCTTCTCTGCATAGCAGGCACAGCAGTCTGGAGGTTAGGCTGTCCACAGACATTCCTCCCCAACCACTCTTGTTTCACTTCTCTGGGAAGTAAGCCAGGTTGGGAAGTCAGGAAGCCCCAGGCGGTTGCATTTTTCCACAGTGGCTTCAGTGGGTGTCTGGGCAGTGAAGACACTCATATTCTGACAGGTAACTGGAGAGGAACTCAGGTTTTCTCTTTGTAAAAGCAAGATCCTGATTCATTTGATGCCTGGTTTGAATTTTTTCCATTAGAAGAAAAGTCCATTAAATTAGAGAAAGCCTGTTCTTATCTGTGGTTCCCTGTTAGAATGGAAAACAGTGGACAACAAATAGGAGAGCTTTCCAGGGGGCAAGTCAGGCACAGAGGAGGAAAGCTCAGGGAGTGGGGAGGGACAATTCCTCAGCCTCTGCTTCCCCCTGAACATCATTTGGGCAAAGCTGGGGTGATTATAGGGAGTGGAAATGCCATAAAGATTAGGCACGGGAAACTAAGGGGCTGGAGATGCCACATCTATGGAATGTATACACACTTATGCACTTTTATGTGCACACACAGAATTGTGTTTATGCACACTGGTGCTTTGGGTGACTACAGTGACTGAAGCAAAGTTTTCATCAGACTTTAAACTGTACAACTTTATTTTACTTGCATCACATAAGAAGGGACTCTCCTAGAATATACCCTTTCACTAAGAAAAGTGGGCAGATTTCCTCCTTTCCTAATCTCTTATGTAACCTGGCTGTTCCAGTCCACTCGTACCCTCTCCTAGAAATACAAGTTCCTGTTCATCTTCAGTTAAAATGGACATTTTCTACATCTCATCTTAAATGTTATTGTTTTTTCAGTTTTCCAATCTCAAGAATGTGTTCCAATGAACTAATCTGATATCAGGAAAGCAACTACTGACTTATTGTGACTGATATTGCTGCTCCTCCTAGATGACCTATATAGATATAATATATGATTTTTAATATTTCACTCCCAGAAAAGTGGCAAACAGTAGAGATTTCAGGTATTGTAGAAGGCTGAAAGAATAAATTTATAAATTACTAACCTATTAAATTATTATTAAATTTATTATTATTAAATTGTCAAAAAATTGATGTTATTAACAAAAGAAGTGCTAACACTTATAATAGAAACACTTTCTAGGTGCTAGGCATTTTACTAAGTGCTCTGCATATATCCATTTAATTCTCAGGACAACTCTGTGGAATAGAAACTATTTCATCCCTATTTTACAGATGAAGAAATTGAAACAGAGAGAGATTGAGCAACTAGTCCTGGATCTGGCAGTTAGGAAATGGTAAAGTCAGAATTTGAACTCATGGCCTGGCTTCAGACTCCGTGACAATTTTTTTTTTTTTTGGATGAAAAGGGTGATGGAGATGGTTGTTAGAGTCCCTCAAATTACACCCACAGGATAGTCCTATCAAAGATTTCTCATGGGAATCAGGTGGCGTCCAAGTGAGAGGTGTCTTAGAGCTTTTGTTTGACACTGAGAAGTTACCTCACCTTTCTAGAGATCAGTTTTCTCTTCAATAAAACAAGGAGGGTATACTAGATAACACCTGCAGCATTCATACACTAAAATGCTGATCTCTTGGTGCATGTGAGGAAGAAGCAGGTCAGTTCCTACTTCTTAGACCTTTCAAGCTAAAAGTTGCCGGGTAGAGCGTGACGCAGATAAAGTGGTAACAAGGGATGATGGCTAGAGCTCCAGGAAACCTCAGCCTTTACCTAAGAAACATAAACAGGTGCCTACTGTGTACAGTATGTTTTAAACAGATTATATAATTTAATTCTCATGGTAAACTTGTGAAGTCGATAGTGTTGTCTCCATTTAAAAAAATGAAGTTGAAACTTAAGTCATACTAAGTGACTTGTGCAAAGACAGCCCAGCTAGTATGGGATGCTGGCAGGAGTCTGACTCCAAAGCCCACGGCGCATTTCACAGCCCACGGAGCATTTCACAACCCGCGCCTCCTTTAGGATTAGTTTGTCATTCCATTCTCGCTGCAGCCTACGTGGGAGTTACCGTCTCCCCATTTTACTGAGGAAAGTGACAGGCTGGTAAAGTCATCTGCCAAGTAAGGGGCCTGGCTTCGAGTGGGCGGGAGAAGTGCCTGCAGGCGCTTGCACCTGGGCACCGAGGCCGGAGCCCAGCTGCTCCTCCTCGCTTTGCCTCCCCGCGGGGCTCCCACCTTTGCAGGTCCTAGCCCCGCGCACCTCCCGCTCAGAACTACACTTCCCGGCAGGACGCGGGCGCGCGCACGCGCACCGGGGCCTCCGCTATGGCGACCGTGCTGTCCAGGGCGCTCAAGCTCCCGGGTAAGGCGTCGTAGCCTCGCGACCACCCAGCCCCTGCAGGGCTTGGGGAGACTGGGAAGCAATGTTCTAGGGGCGAAGCCGGTCGGGGCCTGGCCCTAACCCGGGTGGAGCTGCAGGCGCACGAGGGAGTGGATGCAGTCTTCGCAGGCTGGGGTTCGTGCACCACGAGGGGGCGAGAGATGCGCCGGGGGGGTCGAGGGTCGCAGGCGCGGGGCAAGCCTGGGAAACTCCAAAGGAGGGACAGCCGAAGACTTGCGGGGCAAGTGGCCGGGAGCCGGCTGGTGTTGCTGCGGCGGCGAATGTCAGAGCTTGTGTCGCCGCCGTCTCAAAGGGAGGGCTGGTGAGGGGAGCATCCTTTTCCCTGGCGCCGCGGTTACGTACCGCTGGGTCTCCAGCTCCTCTATGGGGTTGGACCTGGGCGGAGGGAGGGGGCGGCAGGACGACGTGTGACCTTTTGGAGTAGCCTCTTCACTTAATGACAGCGTTGACGTAGCCGTGAGGTAGGTGGCATAGGTATTTTTCTTCCTAGTTTACGAAAGAGAAAAACGAGAGGCATTTGGCTAATTGACTTTTCCAGGGTCACCCAAGCAGTATTGTGAAAACCTGGAATTGAATGCCGGGGTCTTTTAACGCTAGATCCTGGGCTTTTGATTCCTCTTGGTCAGCCTCTGGTTGTCGAAGCTAAACATTTATGCGGGAAATGATTTGGCACCTGCAAGTTGCAGGTAATGTATGGAATATTGTTTCAAGAGGCGCTGGTGGTGATGACAGCCTCCAGAGCTAATTTAGTACTTTGGGGAGCAGCTCCAAGTTTTTTTCCAACCTCTCTTAAACCTCCAGAATGGGACTGTGCTGCTAGAAACCTGCTATTTTAGTAAGAGTATATTTATTCTGCCCAAATAAATTTTAAACAATAAGGCTTTAAAAAATTTATGGTTCTACCTAAAACTTTGACATTAAGCTATAAGCATTTGTTTGCTGATAACTTAAGGTGTTAGAAAAGCAGTTGCTCTCGCTGGCATCTTTAAAAGGGCTAGTTGGGTGTCTCCTGGATATCCAGCATAAGGCTACGGGAGGATCATAGGGTGCTTGTTCTCAAGGAGCTTCCAGTCTGCTACAATGAGCCATGGATAACTGGGTTAGATATGATTTGCTATAAATATGCATCTCTGTCCCCAGACTTTATGACCCAAGACATTTCTTTTCACATGGGCTCATTAGAACATTCTAATATCTTAGAATGTGTGTGTAACATTTGAATGAAATGGGATGCATGTCCCTTTACTTGCAGGATTAATTAACTTTGAAGAGAGTAGCCTTGTGTAGCCTTAGCGTAGGATGATATCCTCCCAAGGGGGTAATGAGATATTAGATATATTTAGCTTTCATTCTTTTTTTCTTTTAGGTTCTGTCCCCCTTCCCCAACATAAGTAATTGTTATTCTCTGAGGATGGGAATGCAAGAAAATCTTGCTTTTGAAACTTTTGAGCTCTTCTTCATTCTCACGTCCTGAGGCTGTGGCATGATTACTCCCTGGAGTATTCAGTTGCAATAACTTGGGCAGTTGATAGGGTAGGAAAACACAATCTGGTCTTTGGGCCTGTGTTTAGACAGCAGCTCACCTTGAGCAGTTAGGTATATTTGCTACTTTTTTAGGCCCAAATGCAGTAGCCATATGTTCTTTCATGTGATGTGAGTGTTTTTTTTTTTTTTTAAGGGTGTGTGTGTGTTTGTACTTTAGCTTGTCTCCCTCTTACCTTTTCTCTCTTTCACCCCAAACACAACTCTGAGCTTTTATATTAGATAGAAGTTGCTTTGTTATAGCTCTTTGGATACACTGTAATTGGGACTGTGAACTGTTGTCCTGTTTGGATTACTATGTCATGTTACCTTAGTTATTTTCCTACTTTTAAAAAATGGGATAGAAGTGACATATATTAATTTTATATGTACAGTGTAGTGATTCAGTATTTGTATATATTGCGAAATGATCACCACAATGACATCCTTCCTATTTTTATGTTTAAGGAAGCACAATAGAATGCTGACTAAGATCATGAAACAGGCGGGTTCAAATCCAGTCTTTACCAGATTAGTTAGTTAATCTCTTTAACTAATCTCTTCATGTGTAATAAAATTATTATGCCACATTCTACTACATATTGACCTTACAGAGTAATTTGGCATAGTAAAAGAGATGGATGTACTTGAGAAGTTTATTAACCTTTGACACATAATAGTTATTCAATAGGTGTTAGCTATTATTATCATCATGATAATTTATGAATGTGATAACCTAAAGGAAGGCCTAATATAATAGTTAGCTAGTGACAGAATCATCAACCTCATGAAGAAAGAGCAGTCGCTGGGAATGTGTTTCACAGTCTCATGCCCTTCCACTAAGTTCAAGATGGAAAGATGTTTGGCTCACATGCGTAGAATGAGGTTAATTAATAACAAGAACCATGTGTCATTCATAAAGCAGCTTGTGGGACAGCTTATCTCTAAAGTATATTTTTTTAGTCCATTTAAAGTTTGAAGGTCAAACACTGAAGGGAACATCAGAGCATAATGTTATTGTAATGGTTTGTTTTAATATGTGTAATTTAGGATGATTATGTGCCCTGGATAAACTAATCCATGACTTGAATTATTTACTTTTAGTTGTAGTTGTATAGTATAGTCCATGTATAGTACATGTCATAGAATAGTATATATTATAGTATATTTATTTTTCTGAACACTTTTGGACATGGTACAGTTGCATCTCTTTGCTATTTGTTTTCCTTTATACCATTTTGGGAATACTGTGTAACCAACATCCTTAATCTTCCTAAGAGGAAAAATGATAGATGTAGAAAGCTCATTTATATTGCTGTATTGTGAAATCATTGTGAAGACTTTGCAGTGATTGAAAATGTGGGTGGTAGCTGAAATCAGCAGAGAGTGCCAAAGTGCCCTGAGCTTTGAAGCATGGTTTTGATATTTAGCTCCTCAGCCAGAGGAGTTGATATACTTTATACATCCTTGTTGTCTTTCAGTGAAACAATGAGAAAAAATATTTAGAGTTCTCTAATCGAAACTGAAGTTTGTAATAATTAAGCTGAGGTTTCTCAGCTTTGTACTGTCTGGAAAAATATTTACTATTAATAGTGTAAAAGTAAATATCTTAAGAATTTGAGTAGGAATTGATCTTCATCTTTTATGATCTTTTTAAAGAAAGACTCAGGAGTGAGATAGCCTCTGAGTTCTTGCATGTTTGCCTTTACACTTTAAAAATGTTGTATCTGGGTCAGAGTTCTTGTACTTTGCACCCCATGTTTTTTCTCTGAGGAATTTTTTTTTACAGATTGCTGCATGATCTTTTAGTGATGTATATTATTGTGAGAAATCAGCCTGAAATTTGTTCCCATAATTAGTGACTTGATTCTTTTTCCTTTGGTCTGGCTGCTTATATGATTCTTTGTCCTTGAAGTTCAGTGCCTTTACTAGGATACATTTCAATATTGATTTTTCTGCATCAGCTTTTCTTGGGACTCAGTGTACCCTTTATTCTGCAGTTTTAGTTCTTGTTTTATTGCAGGAACTTTTTTTGTATATCTTTTAAATATTGTTTTTGTTTCCATTTTCTTGTCTTTTCTCTTCTTCAGTTATGCATATATTGGATGACCTTTGTTTTCTATATCCATCCCTTTCTTCCGGTCCTGTTAAAACCCTTGCTCTTTTCCATGGCAGGCACACAGGTAGTTAGTACAGACTTCAAAACCAGCTCGCCTGAGTTTGAATCCCTGCACTATCACTTATTTACTTGCTATTTAAGTATGGGCCAGTTACATACATTTCCAAACTTCAGTGTCCTTATCTTTAAAATGAAGATAGTAATGTGTCTATTTCAAAGAGTTGTTATGAAGATTTATGAGATAAGACAGTAAAAGGTCTTGGAAGAGTGCACAGTAAGTGTTCAAAACTGCCAGCCATTGTTATTTCAATTTATTTGTCTTGATTTTCACCAGTCTATCCTTTATGTCTCTGACTCTGTTTTCAGCAATGTCTGTTCTTTTTGCTGATCCAAATAAGGATATCTTTTCTAAAATTGTTTTATTATTTTCTTCCATTGTTTTCCTGAGTCCTGCTTATTTGTCTCTATTGAATTGTCATTCCTTCTTAGAAATATTATATATATGTTTTTTATTTCAGAGAAGGCTATTTTCTTTAATATCTTGAATTCCATGGGGGAAATGTCTGTTCATTATTTCTTATATTTCATGGTATTGTTTGTCCAGTATTTATTTGTTCTTTAGCTGAATTGGTTTGCTATGTTTTGTTGTAACTTCTTTCATGAATATTTGTAGAACTTTATGTTATTTTTAGAGAATGACTACTAGTGATGGCTCCTTTCTGATTGCTAGTCATATTTAAATGGGCAGTTGTTTTAGAACTAATTTCTGGCTGACATATGGGCACAGGCTGGGGCCAGAGGAGTGGGCTAGGGCAATTGGAAGCTAGAATTTAATCTAGGCTTGATAACTCAGCCTTTCTCTCGACTGCTCTTCCTTGTTGGATGTCACTCTCCTGACCAGCATGGACTGCCAGTTTGTCACAGGGCTTTAGCATGCTGACTTAGCATTTACTTCTCTTTGTTGTGTCAGTTAACAGTTTTTTGCCCCTGAACTCCAGGTTCACCCTTGCTGCCTGACCTGTGAAAGTGGACCTGGACCCTTTAAATACCAAGTTTGTTGTTCCATAGACCTCACCTCTCAATCCTACAGTGCCTTTTAGAGTTCTCTTCCCAGCTCAATATTTATTCTCCCTTCATTGTTTAATAATTTTCTATATTAAACCTGTCCTCTGAATTACTGTCTGGTTTCTGTCTCCTGATTCGACCCAGACTGTCAAAAAAAAAAAAAACAAATCCACCTCTCCTGAACTAATTGTGCCACAGCTACTTTTCTAACCTGCTCACAGCCTGTTTCTTGTAAAGTTCCAGAAACTGTGTTTTTTTTTTCATTGTCTTATGTTGCTTTTGACCTGGTGGTGGTGAATAGGGCTCATTGGTGCTTCTGGGAGCCCAGACTTTGTCTTTCCAAGCAAGAGATGACTGTTCTGGCAGTATATCCATGGGATAGAGGAGGTAGTCTAACTTATTGGTTAAGACTGTGGATTCTAATTAAACTGCCTGAGTTTGAATCCTGGCTCTTCTTGATAGTTTTGTGATCTTAGGCAACTTACTTCTTTGTATTTTAGTTTTCTTGTTGATAAAATGGGGATAATGATAATACTTTCCTCCCAGGATTGTTGTGAAGATTAAATGAGTTAATATATGTAAGTGCTCGGACCACTGCCTGAAATAGTAGGCACTCAGTACATATCAGTACATATCCAGTAGGTACTTAGTACATATTGTCGTCATCATCATCATTATTGTTGTCATTAATAATTCTGTGAAGTCTGCTCATTGCTAGAGACCTGAGCTATATGTGCCTACTCTTAATGTGCTTCCTCAATTGGATACAAGGTTCACTGCATTTGGCAACAATTATTTGTAAATTGTAGTTTGGGAATGTAGCTGTCCTATTGTTGTTGTTGTTGTTGTTGTTATTATTATTATTTTGAATCTCCCTAGCCCTAGTTTTAGGGGAGAGACTGACAGGAATCCCTTTGCCATCATTAACTAGAAGCATATAATCTTTTCAAAGGGTCCAAACAGTTTTGTTTTTCAAAGGATGCTTGCAAATTTGTATAAATTAATGAAAAATTTTACAGGTTTTTGTAGCATACACAGCCAAGTTTTCTTCCTGCTGTGATAGTATATGCTTTCATAAAAATGAATTTCTTTAAACTGTTTTGTTAACCAATATTTTAGTAATGATTTCACTTTGACAAAGATACTGTTTTAGGGTCTGTTTGTTGCAAGGTGACAACTGACTAGCAACACTGAGTTTTAAGTGTTCATGCTAAATTTTTCACTTGATACTAAACATTGTATAATTATGGGATGGCTTGAGTGTGTATAGAAAATGCTTGGGAGTTTTAGTTGAATGAGTTAGTTGTGTGATGTGGCTGCCAAGAAAGCTGGCAAGATCTTAGGTTTCAGTAATTGAATTATAGGGTACTCTCTGAACTAGGAGGGACTTGCTCCTGCCCTTCCCTGCCCTGGTCAGACTGCACCCTTGTGATTGTATCCAGTTCTGGGAATGTACTTTAAAAAGCAAGGACCTATTACACTGTGTCCAGAGGAGGATGTCAGGAACATGTGAAAGAGTGCTTCTTTGAGTAGTGGTTTGGGAGAGGTAGAGATCTGTAACCTGGGGATGAGAAGACTGGTGAGGGTAGGTGAGAGATGTAATGCCAACAATAATTATAGAAACTAGGACTTACTGAGTATGACTGTTAACCCGGCATTAAGTACCAGGCATATATCTTATTTAATACTCATAACAAATTCTATGACATTGGAATAATAATTATCTCATTTCATAAATAGGGAACTTGAGGCTTACTAAAGTTTTAAATTTTAATCGGGGTCACACAGTTAATAAGAGACAGAGCTAAGATATGACTTTATGTTTGTCTTATTATAAAGACTTGATTGAGCTCTTAAATATTTTTATGTTTCTTAGGATTATTACCTTCAAGTATTTGAAGGACTTGCATGTGGAAGAGGGTCCTAGAAATTAAAACTAGGACAGATAGTTGGCAAATGCCCAGAGTAGATTCTTGAATCAGTGTAAGGAACTGCATTTAGATTGGAGGGCAATAAATTCCCTAATACTGCTTATGTTGAGGTGTGGCTGTTTGGTGGGATTTTGTAAGGAGTTGCAAGTTTAGATTGGGGTAAAGATAGATTATGTGATTCTTAGAGTCTCTTCCGGGGCTGGGGTTTGGGGCTGCTGTGTATGTTTTCCTCTTTGTCAGGTGCCTCCTTTTTTTTATTTAAAAATTTATAAATTGTGGTAAAGCCCACATAACAACGTTTAACATCTTAACCTTTTTTCAGTGTATAGTTCAGTATTATTAAGTATATTCACATTGCCGTGCAACCAGTTTCTAGAACATTTTCATCTTGCAACTCGATACCCATTAAACAATAAGCTCCCCATTTCCCCCTACCCTGAGGCCTTGGAGAGCACCATTCTACTTTCTGCTTCTATGAATTTAACTACATATAAGTGGAGTCATACAATATTTGTCTTTTTGTGACTGGCCTATTTCCCTTAGCATAATGTACTCAAGATTTATTCGTGTTATAGCATGTGTCAAAATTTCTTTACTTTTAAAGACTGAATAATATTCCATTTTTGTGTATAGCACATTTTTTAAATCTCATCAGGTATACTCTTTTAGTTAAAAAATCACTTAAAAAGTTTTATAGTTAATGTTACAACAACCAATGGTTCTGTTTGCAAATTATGATAACTAAAGTTACCTGAGATAGTAAGGGAATGAAGTACCCTAGTTAATAAAATGATTGGTTCATAGAGTAGATATATAAATTTTATGAGATTAACTGGAACCTATAGTGACACTATGGCATATCCTGGAAATACTAGTTTGAATCAAATTCCTAATAATTTTTTTATTTTCTTATAATTTATGCCATTAAAAATAAAATACAGTATTTATTGGAAAAAAATGTATAGCTCTGAAAGTGAAAATACATATAAATTTCTAGTTAATAGAATGTCACCTTACTCAGTATCTTCTGTGTGTTTTTTGCAAAATACTTAATGTTACAAAATTATTTTGTGGCGTGTACATTTTTTAGACAAACATTTAGTGACTTTCTATGTACCAAGCACTAAACTTTACATTAAAGCTTTTACGTCCCATATTGGTCTCTCTAGTGTTTTATTGCTTCATTTCATGTCTGGAGCAAACTGAGACATATTATATGAAGTGACATTACCAAGATCACAGTGAACAGAAGCAGAGATTAGTATCAAGAATTTTTTTCCCCTCAAATCAGACTTTTGTATTTCTTCTTAAAAGATTTAACCGTAGCATTTACATTAGTTACAGCTTACCAGGCAATTTCTAAAAACAGAAAAATTTTCTTGTTTTTTACTAGATTAAAGCATGAAATAAAAGCATAAAATCATCAGGTCATTGGCAGTGAGGGCCAAGAGGTGTCTTGGGAGGAAGTGCGCTTAAACCCTCCTGTAGTAGCCACCTCTTTGCAACCCCAAATAAATATAGGGTCTAAGTAAAAACGGGTGCTTGTTGTGTAAACCAGCTTCAAGACATGTATTTTACTTCTGTGTTCCCGCTTGATCCAGCTCATCCCAGAATATGTGCTCAGAATAGTATTTTTAGAGATTAAACACTGTTTACTGAAACACGTACTGACAGGTCATCAGAATCCCAGGAAAGTTCTCAGAAATGAATTTTCAGTAAAACATCTCCAGATGATATTTAGCATTCAACTTTCTAAGTTGTTTTGTAGAAACAGTTGGGAAGCCACAAACATTAGACTATGAGAAGCCGGGTACAGAGAACAATTGTTCTAAAGGTTTAGGGACATCCCAGGAGAGAATGGAACATCACAGGTCTCAGAAAACCAAAGGATATATGCACATTAGGCATATGGAAATTTGATATAGGAGCCATGGTCTTTTTCATTAATGAGATTCAAACAAATTAAGAGGGTTTTTTTTTTTAAAACTAAGTATTTGAAATTTGCTACTTTCTCTGTTTCTTTCCAATATCTTAAACTCATGAAAACAATAATTCTAGAACATTGTGATTCCCTCCAGCCCCATTTCTCCCTTTGCTGGCATCTATTTTACAGAGAGCCACCAAGATCCAAGCTTGTAAACCTAGATTTGTTTTGTTCTCTTAGGTGTTTATAGTTGCCATGTATTTGGTGAGGGTTTCTCCTTCCTCATTCTCCTTGACGCTCTGGCTTTCTGTCTTTTCAGGGAAGAAGAGCCCAGACCTAGGGGAGTACGACCCCCTCACACAGGCTGACAGTGACGAGAGCGAAGATGATCTTGTGCTTGACTTGCAGCAGAAGAATGGAGGGGTCAAAAATGGGAAGAGCACCCTGGGAGAAGCGCCAGAGCCTGACTCAGATGCTGAGATTGCAGGGGCTGCAAAGCCACATCTTTCGGAGGTCACCTCAGAGGGGTACCCCTCGGAACCCCTCGGAGGCCTGGAGCAGAAGGCCACCTCTTCCATTGTGTCGTATGTGCGCACATCTGTCTTTCTGCTAACTTTGCTGATCTCAATGATCCTGGTGCTCGTATGTGCTTTCCTGATACCCTGTCCCCCCAGAGATCTGCACAGCACTTGGAGCCGCCACTTGGGCCCCCAGGGAGGTGAGTTGTAGGATTTTCAGTCCTAATTCTGTAAAACTTCTGATTACATGGAAAATTCCTCCAAGTCTTTAAAAATAAATGTCTGTCATATAGCATTCACCCCTTGCGTGTGGAGGTGCCTTTAGGAGGTTAAGATTTCAAATGAAACAAAAAGATGGATTGATACAGCTCTAAAAACTTGGGAAGAGCACTGCTTTGTTATGTTTCTGTTGGCATTGGTCTTAATTAGACGTAGCTAGGACAGAGCTCTGGTTTTCTGGGTTTTTGATATGTAGCTGACACTATATCAGGGGAGAGCAAAGCTTTAGGAAAGGCTATTTACAGAGGAAAGTAAGGCTCAAGGCCTGGCCAGACAGAGGCCAGCTCTCTCTTAGGACCCTTAATTATAGAAGCCTGGCCTAATTTGAATTTTAAAAGAATTTCTTTTCAAGTAAAAGAGAATTGTTTTCTTGCAGCAACATATTTTTCTTGCTCCTAATGGTAAAGATGGTGTGGCCCAAGTAATTCTAGCAATTTTGTCTCATTTTGGAGCAGGCTTCCTTAAAATAGCTTGCTCTGGTTCAAGATTGGGGATTACATCTAAATTGTCAGTGCTTGAACAGTCCTGTTTCTTATAAACTGCTATAGGTTGAAGGGGTTCAAAAAACACTACCCCAAAATATGTCACTTTGGCATATTGATTATTTTTAATTAAAGACACTTGGATAGCAACAGATGCAAGAAGACCTTCAGTTTTTCTTGAAATCAGGAGATGAAACTCCCATGTGAAAGATATTCTCTCTATACCAGGAGGAAAGAAACATTCTTATCACCAGAGACAGGCTGTTGAGGCTGAGGGAAGTCTGTACAAACATACCTTGTTAAAATACTTATCTTCCTGTAGTCTCCTCATATGTTTTAGTTACTTTTCCAGAGTTGCAACTCTTTGTTCAACCTAGGATATAAGAGTTAGGGCCTAGCCATTTCATTTTTCTCTGGGGACTCCCAGTACATGCAGAGTTTCACAAAATAAAATTTAGATGCTTTTCTCTTGTTATTCTATGGCAGTCCCAGCTAGAAACCCTTGAGTAGAGAAACAGTTTTCCCTCCTTTGCAATATTCCACACCCTTGTGTCATCTTGATCTGGAAATATTTTATCTCTGACATTTTTTGATCCTAGTTAGAGTAGCTTTTGATGAGTTCTGTATTCTCATCTTTTTTTTTTTTTTAAGGTGAAACTGGGCAGATGTGATTTGAGTTATGTTTCTCCCACATAGACTATCTCTTCCTCTCTGCCTTGCTTTTTTGATTTTTCTGAGTGAGCTCTTGTAATATTTATATGCAGTGTAAAGAGTGGTAACAAACTGAGTATATCCACCACTCAGTTTAAGAAATAAAACATCATAAAGACCTCTGAAATGTCCCATGTATCTCTCCTGACCGTATTTCTCTCTGCCCACCAAAGGATTTCACTATTCTGTGTTGATTATTTGTTTACTTCTCGTTACAGTTTTACCACATACGTAACCCTAAACTATATAGTATCTAATATTGCTTTTTTTAAAAAAAAATTTTATTTAAATGTAATTATGTAGCCTTCTGTGACTGGCTTTTTTATTAAAAATTTTTTTGAGGTTCATCCATATTGAGGTACTATATATAGTTGGAGTTTACTCATTTCACCACCGTGTAATTTTCCATGGTATGAATATCTCATGATTTATTGGTCCATTTTACTGTTGATGAACATTTATTTAGGTGGCTTCCATTTTTGAAAAAAAAATAATGCTGCTTAGAAGGTTCTTGTACATGTTTCTTGATATATAAGAATTCTCTAGGGCATAAACCTAGGAGTGAAATTGCTGGGTCAATTGGTGTATGCTGGTTCAATCTTAATAGTTTGTGTTAAATTATTTTCCATAGTGGTGGTACCAGTTTATACTTCCACTAGCTATGTGTGGGTTCTCTTCAAATTTGGCAATCATCCTCTGACTTCACACTGTGTGTGTGTGTGTCTCAAGGCGGGGTGGTGGTGGTGGTGATGGTGATGATGACGGTGATGACGGTGACGAACACTGCCTACCTCGTCACTGCCAAGTAGAGATGGAAGTCCATACTTCTACTAGGTCTTTGTCAACACCACTATAGCAGGAGTGAGAGGGGGTCCACCTCAGTGCGGGAGTGCTGGAACTATAGTCTTCAGTTGTCTGGAGGGCCTAAGTGCTGCTAGGGCTAAAAGTCCTGGCTCCCCACCCAGCCTTCTCTGATATAACCCTGGTGGAGGGTTATCGTGGGGTAAGGGTGGAAGTCTAGACTTCTCTCTTGGCCTTTTCCCCACGGGTGGGGCCACAGTCTTATCTGTGTTGCTTGGTTGGACTAGAGCAGTTATTATCTAAAACTTTTCTCTCTTGCTAGGTTAGGAGAGCCAGCTCTTCTTGGGCCTTTTTATCTGTGCCTGTTGGTATTTCTGGGTTGCTGGCTTCCGCAGCACACTGTCTGGCAATTGAAGCCAAAAGAAAACCCAGGGGAGTCATCACTTTGTCATTCCTTGGGTCTCACAGCCCCTAGCAGGTCTGCCTTCTCACTACCTTGCAGAGTCCTCTTACGTTTGTCATATATAATGTCCAGAGATTTTAGGTGTACCTAACAGGAGGAATAGGCAGAATTGCACCTATCTAGGAACTGAAAGTCTGTCTGATTTTATGGAGGTGCTGGCGCTATATATTCATCTCTTTTTTAACAGGTTTGTGGTAACTTGCTAAGTATTTTTTTTTAATGTGTTTATCAGATGGGGACCTGTCTCCATTGGAATTGGCTGATGTGAATGAAGATGGCCTGCGTGATGTACTTCTATCCTTTGTAACTTCAAGGAATGCGAGTGCAGTTGGTAAGAGCTGTGTCTTTAGAGTCTGCTGCAGGGGAAGCTCATTGATTGGAGGGGCTATGAGCTAAGAGGAAGCATCAGGGTTGTCTCTGGCGGGGTTAGTGGGGGCGCAGTGTAAAAAAGGGTCTGCAGTGAATAGAAAGTCACCATGGATCTGTCATACATGCTAAACCTTATCAGAAAGTTTCTGTATGTAAATAAAGCTCATTTCAAGAAATCAGAGTGCCGTAGCTGGAAGTAACTTTAGTGGTCAGTGAAGAAGCTGAGATCCAGTGAGGAAGTGACCTGCCTGCCTACCTGCAGTGCACAGCATAGTACGTAGGTTTCTTGCATTTTCTCCCAATTTTCCATAGCCTCTTAGATAAACATTGATTATCCTACCTCCCCATCCACCGCAGAAAGTTTTTGTTCACATACTAACGTATCTTTCACACATATATCTTGGCTAGGTATTTTCCTGTTTACTCCTCTGTCTCTGCTCTCTGTTTTGCTCTGCTTTGGGAGGTTGACCTCTATGGCTTATATCAAGGGTACCCCTTGCCTGCGGATTTCCACTTGGGTTTGGCCAGTGGGGAGAATAAGCAAGAAATTGGAGGAGAGGAATAAATAGAGTGAGGAGAGGGGATGTGTTCCCTTGGCTCCCTCTCCTCTGGGGTCACCTTAGTCTGGCTACATACTTGATCACAGGTTACAGCTCCTACTAAGTGGTCTTCTTACAGGACTTTCTGGATTCCAGTAATCACTTCCTCCCCTGTCCCTCTGGGCCTGGAAGTGGTAATGGTTCTGAGGGACTATACTGTTTGTTGTGGTTTCTCTGTACCCTGACCACATCTTATAGTCTCTTTATTAAATATTCCACAACTTGCTCTAATTGAGTGTGCTGTTTCCTGGGATCCTATATATGTCATACATGTCAGCTGCAAACAAACAAACAATTTTCAGCGTAAGTACACAGAGGCTTTTGGTTTGTCCTGCAGCCTCCATTAAAGTGAATTAAAACTATAGTCTCTAAACTGATACAGGAACTCAAGTTTGAGGCTGAGGATGCCCTAGATACCACTTTTTAATCATTCAGGCCCTAGAATAACATTTAGGTCTATTTTAGAGAATTCTAGGCTGCATGCCTCTCTGATGTCATTAGAACTTGCTTTCTGGAGTTTTATGCACTGGTAGAAGCAGTTCAGGTACAGATCTGTTACAGAGAGAACCTGTAGGGAAGAAACTGACTTTTATTATTGAACCTTAGTTACATTTTTTTTTCTTCCTGTGACTCATGAGCCTTTGAAATAAAAATTTCCCCCATTCACTTTTAGATTTGTGTGTGTGTGTGTGTGTGTGTGTGTGTGTATTTTTTTTTTAGTCATTTGCTATTTTGCATGTTTTGCTACATTTCAGGATCCATAATGACAAGGTCATGCATTTGGACGCAATATGAACCAGCTTGATTTGGCAATAGACTGTAAAAATAATAATATAGCTAACATATGGTGCTTTCTATGTGCTGTGCAACATCGTAAATTCATAACATATATTGTGGATGAATTTATCCCTCAATTCAATCCCATGAGATAGATTAATATTATTTTCCCCCATTTGCAGGTGAAGAAAGTGAGACATAGGTTAAGGAACTTGTCCAGTGTCCTCCAGCTGGGAAATAATAGAGCTGGGATCCCAATTCTGGGAGCCTGGCTCTGGAGTTCATGTCTTTAACAATTATGTCAAACTGCTGTGCTCATAACCCCAGAGTTAGAAGATCTGCACCACTGAGCCTAAGAAGGATTGTGTTTTTATTTGTTCTTTCATTCACTGAACAATTGTGCATTGAATGCCTGCTGTGCACCTTATTTGGAGCTGTGCTTGTCACACCTTACTTGAGCTAAACAGGAGGAGTGTAGTCTTTTTGCTTCAAGGAGTCACAGACTAGTGTGGAAGAGAACCCATCACCATCTGGACAAAGATGAGTCAGAGAATGGTGGGAGTCAGTGGGGGCCTTAAGAGGGAATGACAGTGCAGTATTAATCATAGCATTCCTGGGACGTCTGGATGTTAACATTCCTTACCACACTTTGTCATGTGTATCACTGCTTCTAGTAGCCAAGCTTGAAATAGCCACAATTTGTCCCTTGTTTTTAAGTTAGGTTGTATATTTAATTAGTAGTGCTGAGGAGTAGGTACAATAAAGCTCTAATATCTGTATTAGTTGTTGCTGGAGGTGGAAAGTATGTGAGATGGGTTCAGTATCCCATCCTGAAAGTGAATGTAAAACTGGCAAGAGAGAGCAGTATTATTCTGATAATTAAGTGACATAAAGGGTTATGGACCTAGGATACTTTTCCCAAGTATTCTTTCCTGACTGGGGCCAAATTAGCTGATTCCATGGAATCTGAGACCAGGAAGACCTATTGATCATTGCTAAGTTTATGTCTTTAACCTGTATGTCAAACATTTATTGCTAAGGGTAATCTTTAGGTTTTTTGTTTTTTGTTTTTTTTTTTTTAATTTTATTTTTTAAACAATACATTTTCTGCTCTTGAGGAGCATTTGCTAGTGATGATTAGAATTCAGGTATTTTGTTTCCTGTTCTGTACATATTCTATATTAGTCCCACTTATTTCTCCTGGCTTTTTTTGGTTGTTCTTCTCAACAACTACTTTTCCTTATTCTTGATTTTTTTTTTCTTTGCTCCTGTCAGAAAACAATTGGTTGTTATATGTGCTAGGTGTTTTGTAAGGCACTGAGGATACAGAAATTAATGAAGCAGTCTTTATCCTTAAGAATATCAGAATTTGGTGGGGCCTGAGGTGACAGACATGTAAACAAATGTGTTGGGAGAGGTGCAAGAGTGGAGTTGCATAAGGCAGCCTGGAGGAGGTCCACAGCTCTAGTCTCTCATGAGGGATATGTTGAGTAGATATGAAAGGTACTGTTTTCATACTTTGTTGCCAGAAATATGGAAGGGAGCTAAAGACACAGGTGAGAGTTGCTGCCTTTCCACCATCTACTTTTGATTTCCTGGCCTCTTGGTTATCTCTCTTTCTTATCTCCTCTGCCTCTTTTTCTTTCTTGTGTCTCTTGTGTGCTTTTAGGTGTCTCGAGGCCAGCTTCTATTCTTGTGTGCCTTTCCGGGATGAACGGCAGCACACTCTGGTCTAGTCCCCTTCCCGAGGAGGCTCGAGATATTAGATGTTTGGATCTGCTGCCAGGAAGTGTGGCTGAAACCATCTGCCTTGTGACAGGGACACACAAGATGCTCAGCGCATTCAATGCGACATCAGGTAAAGATCATTTGTCATAAAATATCTCTGCTCCAGTGAGCCGTAATCTCAGATTAGAACAATGTGGTGGGGAAGGGATTTTCCACTCTCACATAGTGGAAAATATGATTTACTACTCTGGAAAGTGGCTATTAAGGGAGATAACAGAAAGGGTAGAATAGATTGAGTACTATGATATAACCTGTTTGATGATAGGATAGAGCTAACCTGATTTATCCAGACAGGAACTACCCAGAGGCCTTTGGTTTGTAAATAGTCTCCCTACTCTGTTCTTTGTACAATACAGCTGAACGTTGTCTCTTCACATTTGATATATATGGGGTCCATGTGTAAGTTTGGGCATTAACTATTAAAAAGTGTATCAGGAACATAAGGTTTGTTGAGGCATGTTGATTTGGACTTTTATCTTCTCATTACATTCAGACATCTATGACAAAAGAAATGAAAAAGAGATGATGGCTCCTTGCCATCATTAAGTATACTGCCAATATGCTTGTTAACACCTTGGACTCTAGTGAAACTGAATAGATAACATCCTTCCCAGCTTCAGAGGTTGGAGTTTGGTCATGGGATACTTTTGAGTTAAAAAAAAAAATTGAATGCGAGTTAACTCTAGAGCTGAAGTCATCTTGAAAACCTACAATTTCTCTATGCAAACCTATAATTTCTCTACTCATGTGAACATATGATAGGAGAGAGAATTGGTCTGCTGGGCCACCCACCAGAAGTTGAATGGTTCCTTAATAGTTGTAATAATCTCTAGCAGATCAATTCCTCCGTCCCAGACAAGTGGGCTCCTCTCTCCTGGAGAGACTTTAGCATTTTATCTAAAAAATCTAGATGTGAAGTTATTGCATGGATTTATGAGCCAGATAACTTGAGTATTTCAGCTCATACTCCTTGCTTCCTTCCTTCCCAGTAAGATAAAACCTTAAAGGAAATAGTGCCTTAAGTAGTTGCTGTTTGTTGTTCAGCCTTTGATTTTCTCTTTTCTGGCGTGGGGGCATTGCATCTGCCTTTTCTAGAGGCTGAAAGCCCTAATTGTGATCAGCTTATTTGTCCTTCTCTAGGGAAAGCCATTTGGACTTTAAATCCAAACTACTTATCCAATGGTACCTTGGCTGCTCCAGGGGTGATACTACCTGATGTGGATGAAGATGGCGTTAGAGATCTTGTGGTTCTGGCCATTGGAGAATTGCAGGTATGCGCTATGTTAAATGGTCCTTTTTCTTATAGGGAATGCTTCAACTTTAGTCAGTTCCTAGTATTGTTATTGGAAATGCTACTTGAAATCTTATTACAAGGGCATAGGTTTAAATAAATTTGCTTTGTGAGATTAAATGAGTGTATTACCATTATGAAACCATTTTCCCAGCTGTCTCATTAGGGTTCCACTGACTGTAACATGGTGGAGCTTTGCAGCCAGATAGTTCTGTGCTTGAATTCCTGTCCTACCACTCTGTAGCTTTGTGGCCTTAGATAAGCCACAGAACCTATTCAAGCACTGGTTTCTTTGATATGTAAAATTGGAATGTTATTTCTACTGACAGGATTGTTATGAAAGTTAGAGTTAACATATTAAAGTGCCTAGAGTAGTGCCTGGTGTTTTTTTGCATGTGTATGTATTGTTAGATTTAATATATTTTATGTATTTAATGTTTATTTCAATTATAGAAAGTTCATCAAACTAATATAGAAAAAATTTTAAGTCACACAAGAAATAATAGTAACCAAAGAAGGATAGTTGTAGTTTAGGCTGTGACAATACAGACTTTTATTCCAGTACAGTGGTCCTTAAATTATGCTTTGCTGGAACTCCAGGGCCCTGGAGCTGCTTATTCTCTGCCTAGCAAAATTTGCAGTAGTTTTTTTTTTTTTTTTCTCCTCAAAATCACAGGAAAGAATACATTAATGAACAGAATTATCTCAATTTAAAATTTTTATTTCTAAAGCTTTTCTCTGAGCTTATGTCAAAGTTTCTCTAAGACTTTTTCTTAGACATCCTAGTGTGAGTCTGCCAGGAGATGCTTGTGGACAAAAGAATAGAACAATTGGCAAAGAATAGTTGTGGAAAAATGTGGATACAGATTATTTTGCCTCCTTGGATAGCTTATTTTAATTTTAATAGACTGTGTTTGCTGTTGTGATTTTCGTAATGTATATAAAATGAGTTATAAAATCTGCAAGTAATATTTAGAACAGAATTAAACCTATCATTGTTTTTTGGTTTTCTGCCAAGAGTACCATAAACTAACCCAAAGTGCTCCACTGATCATGTGTTTTAAGGAGCATTGTTCTAGTTCACTAGGATACCTTATGTTTGTAAGATGAGAAGAAAGAAGATGAGGAAAATTTCTGAAGGCTAGTCTGTTTTAAGGGTACTTCCCGCTAGTTTTTCTTCAACTAGCCAATTGGTCTCGAAGTAGACTGAACCAAGAATTCAGGAAATATTTACATAATCTTTCTTTTTTATCGCAGACACTGTGAATAATGAGATTGGGGGCTGAGGAAAATTTCAATGATGATATCCATCAGAGAGTGATTCTCTGAAATCTCAAAGTAGAAAGTATGAGGAGTTTCTTTTAATGCAATTATGTTTAGCAGAGGCATAGCAAGACATTGAACAAGTTTATAATCTCGACCTTAATACCCTATCTGGCATCTTAGGCAGCAGTGGTTGATGACATAATGGTTTAGGCTTTCACGGACCCTCTATAGTGACGGAGCCTCTGCTAGAGGGATTGGCTTCTCGCTGATCTGTGCCTTTTGTTTGTCTCTACCAGAAAACAAAAAAAGTGCCCAACTTGCCTCACAGAATTTACTCACTTGCACAGTAGTGTACAGATGTGGCAGACTATACTAGAAAAATGTTGGAGAAGCAATGGGATTAGAGCAGTGGCTTTATCTTTATACTGACCTCTTCCGACTTTTATGTCAGCAACAAAGACTCTGAGGAACCTGTTTCCTCTAAGCTACAGATATGGAAGGCTCTCTCTTCACAAGGAAAGAAATGTTAGGTCTGTGACTTAGAGCAATTGCATTCTGAGATCCGGGCTTTGAGTGAGGTGGGCTTGGGATAGCTGACTAGTTTTGAAGTTAGAGGAACTGATCTGGCCTAGAACACTAGTGGGGAGGGACCTTAAAAGCCATGTGGTTAACCCTCTTACACCATGCTGTAATCTCTCATGGAGTATTCCAGACTCACTGGCCTCCAAACTCTCCTTGAGTACTCAGGCTGATGGGCATATCACTAAGTTGTGAGATAGTCTGTTTCACTTTTGGTTAGGTCTAGAAAATTCTGTCATATTGATATGAAATCTGCTCTCTCATAGCTTCCATTCATTGTCCAGCTTCTGCCCCACAGAGCTACTCTGAATGAATCTAATCCTCTTTCTCCATGAAAGCACTTTAGCTGTTAACCTCGTTCCTCTAAGCTTGCTACTCCCAAGGCTAAATATCTCCAATTTCTCATACTGTTCCTCATGCCACGTGAAGTCCAGACCCCTCTCTTTTTTGATTTCTTTACTTTTACACTCCATTTTGTCTGTATCTCTTTTAAGATGTGCCTATATTTGAAAACAGTTTTCTATTTATAATGTAACCAGTTATAGCAACATATGGAAATTGTTATTTCTTTTGATATGGACTCTATTTCTGTTAATGCAGCCAAAATTGTGATAGCCTTTCTAAGATTCAGTTTTTGTTTATAATCACCTACATCTTTTAATTAATCAATTAATTAATGACCCACTTTCTTTTTTCAGGCTTTGACCCATCTTCCAGCTAAGACTTTTTTTGAATTTTGAGTTCTTCATACAGCGAATTAGCTATCTCTCTCAGCTTTGTGATAAGCTTGAACTCTATTCATTTGGATCTTTGATAAGAATGATTAATAGGAATGGGACAGTGGCACAGTACTGTGACATTTCACTGAAACCTCCCTCTGGATTGGCATTGACTTTTTCTCTGGGTACACTGAAAACCATTTCTCTTTATCTTGTCTGAAGAATTAATGATGATCAACTTTGTCAAAAGCTTCACTGAAGTCAGGTTATTGAAACAGTCCTCATATTTCCTAACCAACAATTCTATTCCCCAAATAAAATCCTCTACAGCAGGGGTCAGCAAACTATGGCCTGCAGGTCAGATTTGGCTCACTGCTGGTTTTTTTAAGTGAAGTTTTATTGGAACACAGTCATGCCTATTTATGTATAACCTATGGCTGCTTTCACA
The DNA here is from genome assembly GCA_004027375.1 of Macroglossus sobrinus. Lineage (NCBI taxonomy): Eukaryota > Metazoa > Chordata > Mammalia > Chiroptera > Pteropodidae > Macroglossus > Macroglossus sobrinus. The sequence continues at coordinate 798,040 of PVKZ01000341.1, read as the reverse complement.
CTATGGCTGTAGAGTAGTTGCTATAGAAACCATCTGGCTCTCAAAACCTAAAATATTTACCATACGGCCTTTCACAGAAAAAGTTTGCCTATCTTTGCTTTAGAGTAGGTTGACTGTGGCCAGGCCAGACATCAATATCATTATGGGAGATCACTGGCTGCATTGATTCTTGTGGGACTAAATATTACTGGGGATTTCTGGGTATGAGAGTAGAGATCCTGTAATCAGCTGTTCTGTATTTAGCTCTGGGATAGAATTCTGATCTCAGGAGACTGTTCATCAACAATAGCTATGCTTCAGAGAACTTGCCTGAGCTACCATAAAGATGCTCATTGCAGGTATATAACAGGGAATGGGACATTTGCCTCTCTTTCTTACTTCCAGGCAAATAAAGGGAAGAAGGTTTGGCTTTGTGCTTTCCAACTTTGGAAAGTGTTTCTGAACCCTTAACTAATGAGGAATTAATGACTATGTGTACAGACTATTTGATTAGGAAACGATAGGGCTTCTAGTGACTCGACCTTTTCTTTCTCTTCTTCAGCCAGATCTGTGCTTCCTGCTGGTGTCTGGTCGTACAGGGAAACCAGTGGGCCGACCTGTGAAGTACAACATCATGGGAGTGGGGAATCTGATTGGTCCTCAGGTTTACATCACCGCAAGTGGGGCTGTCTACATCCTGTTTGGCTTTGGTAAGAAGCAGGGCTAGTTTGTGCTACTGTTTCCCATTGGTGTATGTGATTAGGCCTCTTGTGAGACAGGGTGAAAGCTCAGGAGTTGCTGACCAGCCCTTTCATCACCTCCTATTACACGGACTGCTCACTGCTGCCACCTGTTGCAGATTATTAACTCTGCTTTCCTTTGCCACCTTCTCCAAAGAGAAGACTCTGTCCAGCATCCACATAATCACTTTTCCAATTCACTCCATGTTGGACCAGTCTGAGTGGGCTATATTAGACTCATCTGATGAGGCTCTGATTCTCTTGCTCAGATCCTAACCCTGGGAGAGGTCTATTAAATTCAGCTTCTCAGTGATGGTTCTTCCTATGGTGCTAGGAAACATCCAAGCTGTCGCCTTGCGGGACATTTTTGTTCAGGCCCAAAATCGAGACAGCTCACCACCTTCTCTGCAGATAGAAGAGCCAGAATGGGAAAAGCGAAGATCCATCAACCTGTCTGAACTCATTGATATTTACAGGTAGGGCAGATATCTGACCTTGTCCTTGAGACCTCCTGAGCTCTCACGTGCCATGGAGTCTCTAAGTTTGGTTGGGCTGGTAAAAATGTGGGCAGAGGCTTGTGGGGGAAACAGTGCTAGCCTTAATATATTATCTTATGATCTGGTTAACGTGATTGAGAGCTTTCCTTCATAACATAATGTGTTGATTTCTATTTGTTAGTGACCATGATGTGTGTGTGATCCCTTTGCACATAGGATGTAATGAAAGATATTTGTTTAGGGTTTAAGGCAGAGTGGGGAAGGGTGAGGCTTGGGAACCTTCAGATAGAGAGATAGATTTATTTAACAGAGCTTTTGTAAAACTGCTGAAGTGTCTGCTCCACTCTCTCTGTATTTTTCTTAGTGGAGGAATCATTTTGTCATAAGCAAAGAACATTCATGAAATCTTATTTTTTATTTTTGTTTATTTCTTAACTAAAAGAACAAAGTTCGTCATTTGCAGTGGATTTGTACCCATTTAGCAGCAGGCCTGGGTAATAATTGTCTTTATTCTTTTTGAGCAGAAGTTTCAAATCATTTTCTAGCATTTTTTAGGCAGTATCATGTTGTTTCAGTGAATTTGACAGATGTTAAATGAAATGGTCCCAGTTGTACAGAGAAAGAAATACTTCGATGAAATGTATACCATGAGTGGCTGTCTAAGCTTAATGACAGTTTTACGCCTCGTGTCTAGATCTCCATCTGCCTTTCATGCCATTATCCTTGGCTCTGTTTTCTTTCCCACAGTATCCAACATGACAGGTATGGCTCTGCGGCCCTTCTCCTGTGAGTTCCTTTTGAACTTACATGCATTTTCTAGGGATCCTTGGTTTCTAAAAGGTCAAGAAAATGAGCTTTCGCTGGAACAGCAGAGTGCCCCACTTGATAAGAAGGTGGTGGGAGATGAATACAAGAGTATATACAAACATGCACCGAAAGAGAAAGCCAAAATAAGTGGGTCAGGAATCTCATCCAGGCTGGAGACTAACTGTTGGGGTCTTGTTAATTCAGTGACGGTGTTGAACTACTCCAGATGGTGAAGGCAGCGGATTCCAACTGCAGCAACCTCCTGATTACAACTAGACAAGGCCTAGTGCTGCTTCGGGGACAAAATCTTACACCTTACTGGACACTGAACCTTCAAGGCTTACGCAGGTTTGCTGTGTGCTCCTCCTCACATCTACTGTTTTGATGCACTTTCTCATGTTTAAATATTGCCCAGAACAATTGCTTGATATTTGGGTCTGATACAAGAGAATGGAGGGAATGAGCTCCTTGTTTTCCTTTTTTACTTACTATCAGTTACTTACTTTGTTCTCATTTGCAGTCAGCCTACTCCTGGGTATTTCACTGATGATCAGACATTAGACTTCCTTCTACAGATACAGGATGGAGCTGGGATGAAAAAGGTAAAATCTGGGGACTCAAATCAATCAAAACATATAAACCTTGTGTCCAGCCCTGTGCTAGGCACTATGAGAAATAAAAAGAACCTAAAAATAGGACCCCTTCCTTCAAAGAACTCAAAGTCTAGCTGAATGGATAAAACGAAAACTCATAATTCAGTACTAAAATCTATAGTATTGAGAGCTTTTCTAACTAACCTCCTTCCTGCACAGGATACCTTTATCTGGATCCTATGTTACACTTGGGCTATAGGAATCTTCTGAAGTTTCTTGGTGGAGAAAGGCAAGCATAAATAAATTTAATACTTCAGTACATTCCTATACTCCTAAGATTTCAGGAGTCAGGTATCTGTGGTGGCTGGGCTGTTATGCAGGATTTTATAAAAGAGGGAAGAGGAGCAGGGCCTCGAAAGCTGAACTGTATTTCTGTGAGAAGGGAGTAGATGGGGGAAGCATGCCAGGTTGAGGACACCAGAACCACAGTCCCAGAGGTGGAATGGTATGGCCTGTCTGAAGGACACCGAATAGATCTTTCTGATTTTACATTGTATTGAGTGTTGTGAGGATATAATGATTGGATAGGCCATTTTTTATTTCTTTAACATTACAATTGGAGTTAGAATTTTTATATTTTCTTTTTAATAATTGACCTAGCTCTTTGGTTTATCTTCACTGTGAAATACATATCTATGTACTGCACACTGTTCCCCGAGAGTGAACTCAACAAATGCTAATTGTCACTTAATCATGCCAAGTTCGGTGCTGGATGCACAGAGATGTGTGTGGAGACACAACACTGATGAAGACAAGACCCCTGTCTTTGTGGCTTGTAGTCGTTGGGGTGCCTGTTTGCACACAGCTCTACCACATGGAGTAAGTGCTGTTACGGAGCGTCACACAGTGCCAGGGGCTGTGGGGAGCAGACAGAATGGAGGGAGTCGAGATGCTTCACGTTGGTCAGGGGTTAGATGTGAAAACATGGGAGCAGAGAAGAGGTTTGCTGGCTGGATGGATAAGGATGGGTTGAGGGGCAGTCCCACCAGAGAGGTCAGAATGAATTCAGCTGATGGAGGGCCCTGAAAGTAAAGATGCAAAATTTGGATGAGGTGTTGGAGGCAATAGGGTTATTTGGTCATGAGCAGAGGACAGATCCGATGATGCAACATCCCTTTAGGGAGAGTCTTCCAGCAGTACTTATAGGGAAGAAGCAGTGTCTGATTGTATTTCAAAGGAATTTCAGATAGAGATTGGAATTTTCATTGACATTCCAAGGAAAATTAAAGGAGAAGGGTATATATAGTAGGTTGGTTAAGAACTGAGATGCTCAGGGTTTAAACCTGGGTTTTAATCCTGGCTCCACTACTTATTGGTAACCTTGGGCACATTACACCATTTTGCCTAGCTGCGGTTTCTGCATTTGTAAAATGGGAAACAACACTGCCTACCTTCCTAGGATTATCGTGACAGTTAAATGAACTAGTATGTGCAACTGGATAAAATTGTTTAGCGCAGTGTCTCTAGACTTCTTTTCTGCCCAAGACTAACAAAGGGAATCTGGAACTCCTCACCTGGTTTCTTCTCTGCTTCCTCAGAGGAGGTTCTCTCTCCAGGCAGGTCCAGGACCTTTTGTGAGGCGGAGCCTGAGCCCGGGCAGAGAACAGCAGGGCCAGAGGGACTGGAAGAACAGGGAAGTGATTATCACAAGAAGTGCAGTCCTTCCATTTGCTGAAGGACAGAGGCACTGGGGCTGGAGATAGATGGAAGAATTTCTTGGGGATTTTGGCAAATGACAGGCTTCAGAACTGTGAGGTGTGAAGGGTTTGTGGTAAAAGGAGGTATAAATGCTGCCAAGCATCATGAATTTAATTCCTTTACTAATCCTTTGAGATTTGCTAAGGAGCAAATTTTCTCTTATTTCTTGTCTGTTTAAACTGTGCCTTTTTAAATTTGAGACTACCGATGGGCTAAGCTACATGTGCTATGACATCAGTAGAGTCAAACAAGAAAGCTCTCAGCATAGCACATAGGACATAATGTTCACTTGATCACTGTTCCCTAAGCATTCAGGGAGGGGAAAGGAGCAGGAATGAGGCACTGCTGTTGGCATCTGGTTTCAGCATCACCACTACAGAATGGCTGCTCTGTCCAGGGGCTGTCAGTAACCTGGAACAACCTAAGTTATTTTCCTGTCTCTGACCCTCCATTTTCTCCTCTATAAAATAAGAGATGGATTAGATAATTTATAATTTCCCCTTCTCACCTGAGAATTCTATAGTCCTTTAAACTCTATGAAATGGGAACAAGGGCTGCAGCAAATTAGGTCCTGGTCCCTAGCTGCTGTTTAATGCTTTCTGAACACCCAATTTATTCACATCTAATAAGCTCAGCCTGTTAATATAATATCTATGTGGTTTGGCATGCATGTGCGTGTGTCTGTTTTCTTGGCGTGCTGCCTTTCTGAGGACAGACCGTACTCATTGTCTTCTCTTTTGCAGATTATGGTGGTGGATGGAGACTCTGGCTCTGTTATTTGGAGTTACAGTGCTCCATGTCACATGAAAGAAACACCAACCACCTCAGCAGTTACTTCAGACCAGAAGTCTGTCTTTCTCTTCTGGGCTGAAGAGCTGCCAGCTGTATCTCCCAATTCTGTGAGTGAGCTTCGGAGGATCCCTTTGTCATTTTGCTATCCCTTTGTCATTTTGTCAGATGGCAACTGCTTTGTGGAGCTGACTGGGTCTGGAGGTGTTATTAGACTAGCCATACTTCCAAGTGATTATGGGTAGGACAAAACAGCATGTGAATGGGCAGAGCCGCAACCTACTTCCTCCTAAGCTATGCTTCCCGCCTTTGCCTTTTAGTCAAGCTGTGTGAAAACTGACAACAGCCCCCGGTTACTAGCTTCAGACCGTAGGAGGCTAGATAAAGGATAGAAAGTCCTCTTAAGACTCCAGATCCAAATTTGTAGATGATCCATATGTGCTGCAGTTTTTGGGAAGAGTATTATGACTAGTTTGGAATGGGCAGGGGAAGTTTATGGAGGGCAAAGCTGGGCTTTGAGGTGAATAAACTGAGACAGCAGAAATGGGGTGGGGCAGGGATGGCAAAGCAGTGAGGAGGGGTATCGATTGGGTTGAAGTTGAGAGTTCACCTGGGAGGGATTATGGGAGAGGAGGTCTGATATGTAGAAGGCAGAGTTTAAAAAGTCTTAAATGCTTTACTGCAGTATCTTGATGGGTTGACGAGTCAGGGCACTACCTTTAATAGGTGCCTGGGAGTTTTTAGAGAGATCTACTCTGATTTCGTTCAACACATTTTGACCAGCACTTACTATGTGCCAGGCACCTGTAGAGACCTAAGGATAAGCTGGAAACAGTGCCGGCCCTCTAGAGAAGGCAGGTGGTCAGTCCCCTGTGATGGGGAGTAGTCCTGAATTAATCAAATGTATGCTCTCAGACAAGTCACTTAACTTTTCTGAGCTTTGTGCTCTTTATCCATGAACAAAGATGCTAATATAATCCTTCATTTTGAGGATTTACTTAAAATCTAGAATATAGTCTTAACTTTGCCATGCCCTAACCCGTGACCTTGGGCAGTTTGTCTAACATTTTAATTTCCCAGTTTCCTCATGTCATAAAATAAGGGGATTGGACCAGATGACTCTCACTTGTAAGCATCTAAAAATAACCACAAAACAAAGTCATGTTACGAATGCTATAATAGAAAGTACAGATAAGAGGTTTAGATGGAAACACAAAAAGAGGGAGATATTAATTTTGGGGAGATTAGGGAGCTTTTCATGAAAGAAGTGACATTCTCATTGGGGACTCAAGGACAAGGAGTGTTTTAATGTGTGGAAATGGGCTAGAGAAGATGGTTAGAGAGTCTACGGGGGAAATGAGGTTGGCAAAGGTTAGACAGAGCAAAGTGAAGATTGTGTTTAGATAATCATCAGACTCTCTTGAAGCATGGGGTGGGCAGGTAAATAATAGAAGGCTGGAAAAGTGGGGTAAGTAGTATAAAACCTTGCTTTTCATGCTAAGGAATTTGGGCTATTCTGTCGGCAGTAAGGAAGGAGTTTGACCATTTTCTTGTCATGTTAGCTAAGCTAGAGATCTGTCCAATTGTGCCTGGGCTCCTGCGGGTGTGGAGAAAGCCCTGTTCTGCTTTGTGGGAGTGTGGCGGAGTGTGGCAGCTGTAAGCTTCCTGCTCACATTTCTCCTCACTTAGTAGACTTCTTCCCACGCTGACAGTATAGGAGCAGAATGCCGCTCGTCTCTCAGGGTTCCATTTCCTCCACGAGGGGAAACTCAGGATGGTCCCGGGGAGGGGAGGTTCTCAGGGAGCTCACTAGAGCAGCTGTTTTTCCAACCCATGCACGGTATCTCTGTGCGTTAACAACTGTGTCTGCACATGTGTGTGCTGCCGAATGTCACCATGCACGGAAGTTACAGTTAAAGGAAGATCCAGTGTGCAGTTCTTCTGTAGGGAGTCTGGAGACTGACACTCAAAACTTGCAGTTTTTGTTTTATAATTAAAGACTTGCTTCTGTCTGGTCAACTTTCTGTTTATTTCCAGAACTGATAAGATTTTTGTGATTTTTTTTTTTTAACCTCACACTTGCAACTAGCTTTAATATCCAAGGAGAGATGTGTTTGGTGTGCTATGTTTACATACATAGATTTTGTCTCCATTCATCCCCACCTGCTACAGGGGGGGAACCAGCACTCCAATGCTCCATGGACAGAAGACTGAGATCTCTGTATTACATTTCTCTCCTGGGACGTATAAATTTTCTTTTTTCTTTTTTCCTTATAAGAGAAAAAAGCATTTTCTAGCTATAGTGATTTGAAGTTAGGGTTTAAAGATTAGTCAGGGTTTTGAGCTTTTTGAAATATGTCTCATATATGGGAGTTTCTCTCTAACACATCCTTGTGGTTGATATTAGGTATCGGAGAGGAATTAGCAGTCACTGTGTCCTCTGCTATTTTCGTCTGAAGACCATCGTGTGGGAATGCAAAGTTACTTTTGCTCTTCCTTTTGCTTCTCATTGTCAGGATGCCATCCTAGGAACTGAGCCATTCAGCCTTTACCACCTTTACCTCCTGCATCCAACATTCCCTTCGATTCTTCTGGATCTGGCCAACGCCACGGGCACAGTGACAGCTTCAGAGGGTCAGTCCCAGTGCCGGTGGGGGTCTGCATATACACACGAGATGGGAGATGTGCTGGCTGTGTGTGAGGATACATTGTCCTACCAAGGGAAGGAGGTGTGCTTTCAGATGACACCAGGATGTGTGTGCTGAGCCACTTAGATTTTCTCTGGTGTCCATGGTGCCCAGGACCATTGCCGGGGTATTCCCTCTGGGAGGGACTCCAGGCTTTCTGAGTATGCTGTAAGCTCAGTCTCCTTCCCAAAGGACTGATAGTGATTCATGCAGGCACTCACCCATCAGGCGTTTACTGAGTGTCAGCTGTTTGCCAGGCACTGCGCCAGGGGCCGGAAATGCAAATAAGAGTAGTTTCTCGAGGCTTTAGTTGCTCAGGACTTAGAACTGACAGTGACGGAGATGATGGATGTGGAATGTTTTCTCGGGGCATTGGTTTAGGATCAGTAGAGATTTTCCTTTGATGAGTAAAAGTAAACATGCCTATTGCATAGAAATGGCAGCCAGGAGAAAAAGAGAAAAAGGAAAATTGCCCATACTCTGAGCACTCATCACCACTGTTAACATTTAAAAGTATTTTTCTACTTCATATACATATCATATAGGAAAATTGGGATCCTAGATTAGAGACCGCAGCCCTGGCAATGTAGCCACTGCTGCCATGGGCTGGTCTAAGGGAATATCCTGTCCCTGCTGGGGGACGATGGGGGAAAAGCAGACCACTGCATTTTCTTTACTTCTTTCTGTATTCTCTTGCCCTTCAAAGACTTGCTCTCTTCTTACAAACTTACTTGCCTTGAAGTTGAAGCTATTGCTTGTGACTCGGTTCATTGGGATTTATTGGGAAGAATAGCTGATCTAAAACTTGTAAGCACACCTGTCCACTGGCTTTGTGTGTAGTGAGGGGCCAGGATACAGGAGGTGTCAGCTTGCAAAATCCCATGGTTGGATCTAAATGAGCTATTTTTCATTATTATCATAAAATATTGTCCTTCAGTGAACATTAAATAATGGTATTTAAGAATCAAGACCATCTTTATTACAAAACACCTAGTTTGAAGATGAGGCAAAATAAACACTAAGAGGTAATGAATAGCTTACGTGACCATGCACTGACCGTCTAGGAGTTCTTAGCACTTCATTTGTTGTGCTCATTTTTCTACTGAATGGTCACCATAGTTGATATATCCTCTTCTTTCCTGATATGGAGCTTTCTTAGAAACAGCTTCAGAGATAAAAAGGTATGAAGACTGAGAAGAATGTGCTGCCTTGCCAGCATCCAGTCCTTCACCCCCACAGTCTAGCTCTGTGTCTGGCATGTTTTAGGTGCTCAGTAACCGCCTTTGTATCAGTTAATGAAGGAGTAAATGAACGAATGAACCTAGTTGCTGAATCAAACCACTCTCCTGTTGATGGAATTTTTCTGCCCTTGTTAACTGCTCTTGTTTTTGTCCTTCCTCAGTTGGAATTAACGACCTCTGGAAAGATGCCTTTTATGTTACCAGAACAACGGAGCCAAGCTCCGAAGGCCATCCGGCACCCCTGGTGATCAGCAAGCTTAGTCTGCGGTGGGCACTGATGGAGGGCCAAATGGTCCAGCTAAAGGAGACCACTCCCAAAATTGGCCGGGGGGAACTGCGAAGATTCCTCTCTAGGATAAAGTTTGTTAATTCTCCCTTGCAGGTGAATAGCTTCTGACAGATGTATTTGGTTACTATTGAGGGTTTAGGACAAATACTACCAACCCCAACTTTGCTCTTTAGAAAATAGGAAAGGTGGGAACCTTCTTGAGTAGCTAGGTACCAAGAACCAGTTGTTTTGGATCAGTGCTGTTTTCTAAGGGTGCTTCATGATCATTGAGAATTGTTACTCAGTTGTTTTCAGGCATTTAGAAATGTGGAGTCATGGTTTTTATTGTCCCAGTGACTGACAGAGGTGTTTTTGAGTAGGGGCTAGTGATGCTAACGTGCAGGGCTTGTGGCAGTTACACAGAACAAAGAATTATCTTGCTCAAAATGTTAAAGCTCCTCTCCTCCCTAATACGGAGGTCTAGATCAAAATTTAAGAGCTTAACATGGAAAAAGAAAAAGTCTAGCCTTTTCTGGAGGGACACTTTCAAGCCATTGAGATTACACAAAAGAACAGGGAAATAGAGGAATATCTTGACCTTTCGGTTTCCCCCATTTCTCTGTCATGAAAAAAATGAAAGCTGCTGATAGTTGCACCTTTTCCCCTAGGTCGTCTGATGGAATCTTTAGTCTCAGAAGTGAACAGAATGACTACGCGCGCTCTCCTGTCAGTGTAAATTCAGTTCTTTGGAGAGAAGGAAGACGTCTTCATCCTCATCTCGCCACCTCTGTGTGGTTGTCGCAAAGCACTTTGGAAGGCATGTTGCAGTTCTTTAATCACAGCACGAACCATGTGGCTGGGGTATTTTACCTACCTTTTCAATCCCTGCATTAACACCCTCTAGGCACTCTGTGTGGATAATTTGGAAATGTGAATCTTATGTTTTATTTTTTATATGTCTAATTTATAAACTCTTGCTGGGAAATTTCAGTGAAGTTCTCCACTGGAACATTTAATTTTGTGTTAAGCTGTGTGTATATTTTTTTAGCATTGCGATGGAATATTTTCTAGATATTTCTTAAGCTCCAGGGACCCAGTTTCTTGTTCTTCTGAAATTTGGTTTGGTCAGCTAGTGGCTTCCGGATGGCCTGCCTCTAATTTTGAGGGTCTCTCATCATTTCTCTACTTATTCTCTCCCCACCTGTTTCTTAAGCTTCTTGTCAACCTTAGCAGCAGTGAAAAATACCAGAGATGGGAGACCGAGTCAGCCATCCCAGCATTTTCATCTCTTCCCTGCCTGATGTATTCTGTTCTCCTCTCACACTTTCTATTTCTATATATTTAGTGACCATAAGAATAATGATATTCCTCTCAGAAAGGGAACAAGAAAAATATAGCTTCAGTGACCAACCTCTGATGAGGTCCATATGTTACTAAGTGTCTTCAATTGTCCTGCCAGTCATCTTTTTTACTGCAGTAACTCCAGAAGTGCTTATGTGTAGACTGTCCTCAGCTTAGAGAAAAACCAGAAGTCAGGAATGACTGAGGCAGATAACCTTATTGCTGCTTCATCTCTGCTCTGCTTTCTTAGCATCTTCTGCTGGGCATCCTCCCTTTGTTCTCTTTGGCTCTCTTCTATTCAGGGATATTTTACTTTGCTTGATGAGGGCAAAGCTGTTTCTGGACTTCTGCTGCACAAGTCTAGTATGCAACCATTTTGCCCTGCATGTCTCCTTCCTTGTAGAGCCTTTGAAGCATTGTATTTAAGAAAAATTCTCATGTAAATACTATAACTTTTATAATTGGTTAAGTTCTTTAGAATTTATTCTACGATTTTCCGTTCTACATAAATATATTACTTCTATTATGTTCTCTTCTACTAAACTTCTAGGTCATTGTTTAGCTGAAAATCCCTCATTAGCTGGAGAACTGCTTTCCTTCATGAATAATTCTGATAGTTCATCCCTAAATGCAGCTCAGGTTCTCTTTTTACTTGAGCCTGTATCTTTTTAGCTTGTGTTAATAAAGGCATTCCAGAAAATTTAGAGATTACAGAAAATTAGGGATCCCAAATTACAGGGATGTGTGTGAACTGCCTCAGCGGCAGTATTATGCCATCTCGGAAGAGTGGCAGTGGCAGCTCCATGTGGGCACACTCCCTGGCCTGCAGACTGGCCTTCCCAGCTGTCCGGGCACCCCCTGCCTTAAGCCCCTCAGAGCACATTTGGTTCCAACACTTGGAAGGCATGCGTGGGCCAAGCTTGTTATAAACTTGGGGGAAACAGTTACAAGAAATCTGAGAGCATGGGGATAATTCCAGATTCACTTCTAGGGTTTGAAGAGCCTAGAATCTAGTTTGGTTTAGTAGAGAGTTCTGAGAACTAGTTTATAATCGACTGAATACCTAAAACCGGGGTGTTGGTCTTGCAGCCTGGGCTGAGCCATCTAGGCCTAAACCGGGTTCTCGACCACACTGGGAAGGTAGCCACGTTAGGCAGGAATGAAGTGCAAAGTTGTTTTCTGAGGACCTGATTTGGAGAGATTGTTTTGGACAGAAGACTTTTTTTTTTTTTGGGTGAGTCCCAGAAATACATAAGGGGAAGCTAGAAAAACATGTCTATAAATTCTTCATGGTGTGTTTGCAAAGTAACTTAACATAGATTGTTTTGACTGATAAGTTTGAATCCCTTTGCTAATCACAGTACAGACTTTAGGCTTCTTCTCCCTCTTGCAGCCAGTGCAGAGGGTGTAAAAGGTGGCTGAAAACTGAGGAAACTTCGTCTGACCAGTGTGGATGCTGGTTTCCTGTTCAGTGTTTCCCTGTACTTTCTCTTCTTCGCAGGCATCCACTCATGCAGATAGCTGATATAAGAAGTGTGCTGCTTTCTTTCCCCATTCTCAGCATGAGGTTGCCAGCAAAGGCAATATGACAACTACCTAGAAACAGTAATGATAGAAGACTAGCAAATGCAGGGGTCTTCCTCTTTCCAGTCTCTCTCTCCTTCCCTTACAAATCCCCCCCAACCCTGCCATCCTAGACCACATTCTCCCCACATCCCTCAGCTGGCTTCTGTTCACCCTTCTAGCGTGGTATGGTGATACCAAGCCCTTCAATGTGAATTGCTGTCCTTATTGCCCATATTTAAGAAGAGCCAGCTGGTATATTATCAGGAAGTACTATTTAAAATGTGAATTGTTACAGAACAAATAAATACTATGTATAGGAACACATTTGTGTGCCATTCTCATTCTTCTTAGCCATCCAGGATGGTTTGTTTTCCCTTGTGGGAAAGAGAAAGGGCGAGTGGATGGTTGAGAAGGTGGGGATCCAGAGAGAAGTGTATGTGCAGCTTTGTTCACTAGGGAAGTCTCCCTTATGGTTCTCTACTGGGGAACCATAGTCCTATCTGAATAGCCTTTGTGGGCCATTTCTGGGAGTGGGCCTGTCCCTGTATGTGGTAGGAGCCTTCTCACCTAAACTAGTCTCCTAATGGCTTCTAAGATAATTTTTCAGTAAATTTCCATCGGGTACCCACTGTGTGGACGCAGGATGTGTAATAGGCAGTGACTTCGTCTTCTGTGACTTCCAGGAAATTCAAGTGCTCCATGGGAAGTTGAGCCTCAGTCACCTACCATTGATTTGCCCTCTTCCATTTCTCCAAATCCCAGACAGATGACCAGGTTGATAAACCCTTAAAGGGCAGGAACTGCATGTTACTCCTCTTTTTAGCTCCATTGCTTAGCCCAGAACTTGGCACATAACAAGGAGAGAAGGGAATTCTGAACCCGTGAGACATGGGGGATGGTGAAAGGAGACAGCTGTGAAGGGAGAGGGAGCAGTGGCACCCTGGCACCACCCCTTTGGACTTGTTTTTAACGTACCCTTATTCTTAACCTCTAAAAACCTTGCTCAAGAAACAGACATTGGTTTAAGCACATGTTGATAACAAACATGTAAAGTAGGGCTCAGACTGCTCTCCAAACCCACGTACTCCTAACACTGTTCTTCCTCTACAGATGAGCCAGCCAGCTCTTCTTTTAGCCCCTGGCTGGTGCCTTGTTGGAATCCCTTGTTGTGTAGCTCTGCATAGAAGTCGACACCTTCAGAGACAGAGCGGATGGGCTGACTGTGGTACTGGTGGTAGCTGGTTAAAGGAACCCCTGGGTGGGCTGCACATGACAGCTGCTGGAGGAAACACTGGTGGTGATGTGGTAGGCAGCTCAGGTTTCCTTTGAAGCTCTTACTGTGCTTGCACTTGAACTCCAGCACCAGCCTGGTATATGTGTTGAAGGTGGTGACAGCCGATGCCATGCAGCAGGTGAAGGAAACCCAGGCTGTGCTAGAGACAAACATCCAAAAAAATTGGACAGTAAGAATCTTTCTCACAGGTTTGCAAGAAAAATGCTGTGATTCCTTCCTACTAATAAACTAGGCTGCTGCCTCATAGAGATTTAGAGGCCTGACTGTGCTGCCTTCCACCATATCGCAGGTATGTGGGCAAGAGAACTGAATTTGGTCTGGCTTAGGGCACATTCTGGATGTTTTGTGGTAAAAGGGAGACTCGTGTAGTGTTAAAGTCAGACTAGGAGTTGAATTAATTACTTGTTAGTGCCGTGCTTTTTAATGCTTGGTGTACCTATTTTATATACACATACATTATATATATGTATGTATGTATAAACACATGCACACAATTTTTTGACTACTCTTTTTCAAGCTGCAATTACCCTTGTATAATCTCCACACACTTGCAGCTCCAGTGTATATGATGGACACAGTCAAATGTATTAGCAGAGCCATCCCTTCACTCAGACGCTGGAGTCATCCTCCACCTTCCTTTGTTTTGAGTTTAGCAGTCTTAAGGGCCCACAGAGTTGAGTCTGTGAGAGCAGTTCAAGAAACTTTTACTACAAATCTGGAGGTATTGTAAGTTACACTAGTGGAATTTGCCTGTTATGAAAACGATGTCGTTCTCAGCTTGAGGCAGTTTATAGTGAATGCAAGAAAAGCTGGATGAACGCAACAAAGAAGGAAGGATACCAGGGAACTTTCTCAAACACAGTCCTAAAACTTGGATAGTCAAACCCCTAAATTTCCCCATGAGTCTGGGAAGCCCAGGAAACAGGAAGTTGTGAGCGGTTAGTGAAGGAATTCATGTGGCCAAGTGATGGTGAAAGCCAGGCCACATGCTGGGACTGCATGTTCCTGTCTGCTGCCTCTGACAGACTAAGTAGACTCCGGCTGAGGATATTTCTGATGGGACTTTTATAGTCTGAGCTTCACTGTAGTAATGCCAAGGATGGCTTGAAGGCAGACCAAAGCTGAGAAATTTTGGGTCTGGAAAATGAGCTCAACTCATGTGGCAGCTGGTGGAGTAGACCAAAGACCCCTGAATCGAATAACACATATTCTACCATTAGAAAAGGTATAGGATCTCATAACAGACATGCATGGGTTTCCATATTGCCTCTTTCAGCGTGGAAACTTGAGCCCAGTACTGTCTTTTCTCACAGTTAAAGTACTTGGTACTTATCCAGACAGTCATATAAGTCCAAGTCGGAAACTAGAATGTTCTTCAAGGGGGAAAGTGAGGAGCTCTCAAACAAAGAGGATGTTTAGCTTCCCTGTAGTTTTGTCCTGGTTGCTGTTTTTTTTTTTTTTTTTTTTAAGAGAATGTAAAATAACTGACCCCTTAGTTTTTTAAAGGTTAAGGAATGACTGGTAAGGGAAGGTTTATTTCTAACACAGTTGGGTGGAATGGAGGTAGGAAGAAGTTATTTTCCGTTATAGGAGAAGAGTAAGTAGTTCACAGGGAATGGAATTCAATCCACATTCCAAGGCTAATTCTCTGTCCTCCAATGCTTCAAATCATATATGTAAAATATAGACCATCATGTCCATAAACCGTACTAAACCAGTCTCATTTACCATTCTTCCAGGGGGAAGAAGTAATTGCTGTGGCTGTACTAGCAGAAAAACTGGACAACAGCCTCACAAAACAAGCTTAGAGGAATTCTCTCTGTATCAGCTCAGAAAGTAGGGGAAGAAAGGGTGTGGCCTGATGGACCAGGCCTCTCTTTGATTGACAGGCCTCTGGGATGAGGGATGAAGGGAAGGCAGAAGGACATGAAGCCAACATCTAGTTGAGGGGAGCAAATCTAATGAAGTTTGGCCAAAGGGTTCAAGAGATGGTAAACACTTACTAGAATGCCCAGCCATAATTCCAAGCATGTGGCCTCCAGTCTTCTGGACCCAAGTTGGCAGTCGCCTGGAAGACTTGTGAATACATCATATGGGCCACCATCCCCAGAAGGCCTACAGATGGAACAGGAAGATGGCGCCCTTAGAGAAAGACTGGCATTGTCATCTACAGGGAATGTAATTTTGGAGCAACTTCCTCATTTTGCATAGAGTGCAGCCTGTGTTGAGGCGTTGCATCACCTATATGCCATCACATTTCCAGAACACTAATATATGATGGGGGTTTCTCCTCGAATGCCTATCTTTGCAATAGGCTATCCCAGACTTTATGTTTAGAACTTTAGAGGAATTTTCTGCATCCAAGGCTGCTGCTCACTTTTCTTTCCACCCATACGCCCAGTGTGAGTGTTAATCTTAATCTTTATAGACATCTCTTACTTTAGCTAACAGTCTTAAGAAGCTATGTGTATGTCACCACTGAAAAGCAAACATATAGAGAAAACTTGCACATAAAAAAACCTAGAGATGCATCGTTTTGCAGAGTACATAATGATCTGATATAAAGCCTCATGTTATTTCAATTTAAAATGAAAAACGCCTGTAACGTATCTCATGCCTCCATTCCTTATGTTGTCTTTGGGCTCCTCGTTCCTCCCCTCTGGACAGAGACTACCAGCTAGTGCATCAGGGGCAGTGGATGACCACCCCCCGTCCAGCTTCGGGGGTGCTCACCTGACAGGACGGAAGAGATAGCAGCAAAGGCACTCAGCTTGAGCCCACAGCCAGGGTTCCCAGTGAACAACAGCAAGTCCATTAGTAGCAGGAGGAAGCTAACGAGTTCAAGTCCAATGTAGGCGAATTGGGCTCCCAGTGATAACCATAAGATCTCTGTTGGAAAGCAGAGAAAAGAAATGATGGCAAACAAATGATGCCTATTAGAAGAGCTAAGCCTCACACAGCATCAGAAAAGGGAGAATGAGAGAGCTGAAACCAGGTGGGAGCATTCCTTAATTTGGGGTTCTTTGCTGTCACCCCACAGCTCTCACTTTGCTTAGTACCCAATACATAATCAAGTAAACTTGATTGACTATATATTGTTAGGGAGATCTGAGAAGAAATCATCTAATTTTCACAAAGTCTTGCAGGGACATAACATTGCTATTTATCATGTTTTGTTTCTCTTATTCCTTATTTCATTTTGGAAAATCAGTTTTGTTTCTTCCCTCCCTCCCTCTCTCTTACTTTACAAAAAAAAAAAAAATTGTTGGAGCAAAAAAGGAGAAACCTAAGCTTTTCCACGTGGTTACTTGGCAACAAGAGTAGGTTAGAGCTGTTGGTGGTTTTCTATTTATGAACTTTGTCCCTGCTGTTCCTTTTTTGCATTCCTGCATATGAATGAAAGTCAGCTCTAGAGGGAATTTGTCTCACTCTGGGGGGCTCAGAAGAAGAGAAAGCAGGAGATCACAGAACAATTTAGATCCAGAGAAGCCCAGACTCAATGACAACTAAATTTGTTATCAAACCCACATACTTGCCACAAGCCCCAAGGGAAGGTGGGGGAGGAAAGCCTTCTCCATTAACCGCTTCCCTCCAAATCGGAGAGTGGGGTGACGTGGGCCTTGCAACGTGGCAAATTCCAGTAGTCCTTTCTCACCTCTCTCGGTTGGTGGTGTGAGTTCAGTGAAGCTTCGGCACCTCTCCCCTGAAACAGACAAGGTTGCGTTTCACGGAGATGCTTCCGTAGACAACCTGGAGGAACGCTTCCCCCTTTCCCATACCTGGCGTCGCTGTTTGTTCCACATGGTGCCTACCCCGCATGTAGTAGGGCAGGCTCTAAATATCTCTTCTTGAAAGTGGTTAGGAGTGCATGGATGAATGGGTGGCAGAGACAAGTCACCAGGATTAATTTCTGTCTCCTAAATTCCTGAACGTGAAGAGTGTGCCTTCACAGGGACTGTTCCTGTTTCTGTGTCAGGAAGAGTTAATTAACCAACACTGTTTCTGCCACTGTTCCACGGGTATGAATGGCTCTAAATTGTTGCTGGGACTGGGGTTGGAGCTGTGTTGAGTGGCACAATAACAACTTAAATATAAATGTAAATTCATACACGTTTATATTCCTCTTCTGTCTCCTCTTTTTCCTTAGCCCAAATCCGGAGAAGTAACAGATTGCAAATTGTCCAAGATTCTGGGCTTTAGAAAAACTTCACTACCAGGTGACCTCTGAATGCTTCAAGCAGGGAAGGGGTGGAGGGTGGCCTGAGTCCAATTGCTTCTGCCTTGAACTACATGCTAACTGATGCATGTTGGCACAATGCCCACTTTGCGAGTGTGCACCAAGCGGCAGGAGCCTGGGGGCGGAGCGTGTGTGTAGGGGGAGTCTGTTTTCAGCTCCCTGAAGGTGTCCTTACAGGATCTAATTACACTCTCTGAGCTTCAGTTATCCTACCTTTTAAATTATAACAGTAATACTTAGAATGAGAAAACCTTTTTTGAGGGGGAAGGTGAGAAAGGAACTTTAAAGGTGACCTACTCTGATTCTTCCATCTCATTAGCAAGAAAATGAAGGCCTGTAGAAATGAAGTTATACATATAAGGTCAGAGCTGGACAGAGTAGGGCTTTTTCTGTAACAGTCATCTCTCCTTGTTTTGTCTCTAAACAGGAATTCTGGTTTGCTAGGATGGAAATTCTCATAATGTCGAAAGAAAGTCTAAATGAAACCCTTTAAGGGCAATGATATTTTAAACCAGTAAGTCCACTAGACAGACAGGAGGTGAAAATCCAGAGGGACTTTTGGCCTGATTGAAAGGGAGGCCTAAGGAGAAGGGACAGGACACAGAGGCAGGAGATGCTGAGGTTAGGGATGCAGTCGGTGTGGTGTGATGTGGGAGAGTGCTGTATACTTCCCGCTGATTCTTTGCCTGCGTAAGATCCCTTTGGGGGAGGGGTGGGAATCAGACAGGAGGAGGCTACCTGGTTCTTCCACAGTTTCCTCACAGGATAGCCACATGCCACTCCGGAAGGCATGGTAGGAGAAGCGGTCATCCCCAGTCTCCCAGCTGTATTGTACCACCTCCTGGGATGATGCGTTGGTGCTGCCCCCATCCAAGGGCACTGGCATGTCAAAGCACTTGGTTGCCAGACCTTTTCCGCACAGGGGCTTGGGCACCTTCTGTGTGCCCACAAACCAGTAGTTGCTGAGCAGGGATGCTGTGGAGAGGCTGAGTGATAGCAGGTTGAGGACGGCAGATAGGAATGTCCGTTGGCCAGAGAAGCCCTTCGGGAGCTCCATCTGTAACAGACAAACACGTTCAGAACTGATTTCAGAGCCTCCTTAGAGATCCAGACATCCCTCCCTGTAGTCCCCTAAGCTCAAGCCAGTTTCCTCCAGCATGACGGGCACAACCAATTGCTGGGAGTTTTCTCCAAGGAGCCCTGGGGAAGCTTGGCTTCAGAAGTGGCCTGCAGTAGGTACCATAGCAATGGTGTTTACTTAAGCTGGACTTTCTTATACTAAAGTGCTTATTGAAGATGATCTGAGTGAGCATCTGAATCTCCATTGGAGAATGATTAATCTGAGAGAAAGAATTGGGAGCTGTCTAAATGTTCTTGCTGGTAATTATTTTTGGTTTGTCTGCATTGAAAGGTAGTAGCACTGACTTGCTGAGGTACTTGTTATTGCAACAATGTGAGTTTTTGGTGTCCTCTTCCCTGCATTATAGAGTCCTCTGAGAGGAGTAAAGGTGGACATGTCGTATCCATGAATGTTAAACTGAATAAACCCCAGAAGGCGTGGGTGCTGATGGAGGCTTTGGGATCTTGAGGATAAAAGAGAGTAGGGAACCAACGGGGATGTGAGGCTATTGAAACGTCTGGGGAGGAGAGGAGGCTATGGGTTCTGAGAGGTGGTTATCTGGGCTCAGCTTCCATACACTGCCACAGAGATGATAGAATCTCAAATGGGAGAAGGCTATGTGGTGCTCATGAAGGCTGGACTTCATGGCCACAGAAAGGGTGGCCTTGGTGGGTAGAAAGGAACCTGGAGGGTTATCACCACAGCTCAATGCTGTAGTGGAGCCTGGTTCACAGTAAGGACACAGTGTGTGGCAGCAGAAAGATCTGTGGCCCGTGTGGCTGGAGCCACTGGCCTTGTTTTTAGTCTTAGAGAAGAGGAGGGCTAGTTGAAAAAAATGACCAATAGTAGATATTGAACTTTGGGGAGTGGTAGCTTGGAGCCAGATTTAATTTGATTTAGAAAAATAAAGAAATATGACAGGTCTTGTACTTTGTGTTATGGAGTGGTTTATGCTATTGCATTAATACACACTGAATGGGAAAGAAGCCCACTCTTAGTGCTGACAGATGCTTCTTAAACCATCTTGAGCTTTCCAGGGGATTTCTCATATCAGAATTAATCAGACCCAAATCTGCTTAGCTTAAGAGACGTAAATGAAACCATAGCTAAATAGGATAGGCTCATAAATCTGCCTCTTTCATCATCTCCAGCTTAACATTTTTCTACATTCGACAGAGAACTTTATCTTAGAAATATAAGTTCTTCAGAATTTAGCAACTAAAACAGTGCACACTACAGACAAAGTGCATATTATTTTATGGCAATAAGAAATATACAAGGTTCATATGTATAAGAAAACCAATAGGCAAAATGTATGATGACACAGTTTCTAGAAAGCAATCTACTAATATGATTTTTTAAAAAAATAGCCCTCAATAAATTAAATCCACTAAGAATTGTCAGACTGTGGAAGACTCTGGGTGACTTTGGTAATGACCAAAAAACAACAGCATCTGGAAGGAAGAAAAATCTTATGTTGATAGGTATGGGAGTCGTATGTTGCCCTCATCCCCAGAAAAGAATGTTTTCAACTTGTTTTTAGTTATGAAAATTCTATTGGTTTTTGTCATTGTTCTGTTACTGTGAGTTATCCTTTCTAATTTTTTTTTATATTCATTGCCCGAATAGGAAATAAACTTCCAGGTAAACCATCTTTATTACTTTATATAAAGATTGAATTAAGGATACAGGCAGCTCTGCATTTTCAACAACTTTATTTTCAATCTTATATGACTTGGAAATTCGTTTACTATCATATCACTTCAGATTTTAAACTCTACCCTCAATCCATTTCAAGTTATGCATATTTGTAAATTGTTCTGCAGGTTATTCAGAAATAAGAATCATGCACCCCACACTGTGTACAACCACTTTACAATACCAAGGTGACAACTAATTTTAAAAATAAGTGATTTGAGAAGCAAAGGATAAAAAAGAACTTGGAACAAAGCTCAGAGAGGCCGCTCTCAGAAGGAATATTCACCAAGGATAAACACAGGAGACTCCAAGAATCATTCTGATGATCAAATGGGAATCCATTTAGGAGTCTTTTCAAAAATTATCTTCAACACCTTTAGAGCCCCCATCACATATTTTTTTCTCCCCCAAAAAGGCCTTTTCTCTCCAGTATCCACATAACCTCTTGAATTGGAAAAACAAATCTAATTTTGCAATGGTTTTCTTAAGGTGATCAAGAGGAAGCTGAAGTTATAAGAAAAGTTATATCTTTGCATATGCTAGTAAACCCCATGCCAAGGTGACTGTACTCTCTAGTAAAGGAACAAATAGTGGCTTTCCTGGCACTTGGGTTCAGATCATTAGGAAGTATGTAAGTGCCAAAATGTCACTAACTCTTTCATCAACATTAATCTGAAAGAAAGAATTGACGGAAAAACTCAGAATCATCTAAGCTTAACATAGGCAACATTGATGAGACAGGCACACCTCTTAAAAGAATCAGATACAAAATAATTATGTAATGTAAGTTCTGAGCAACAAGAGAGAGAAGCGTGTTTACCTTGGCCATGGTCAGTCTTGCAGCTTGTTTGGAAGGACTGCAGTATGCTGTCTGCACTTCAAATCTCTTTGGTTTAATGTTGAAAGAATGGAAACTAACCTCCCTACCACCCCTCTTCCCCTCCCATCTCTCCTCTTCGATCTCTCTCTCTCTCTTTTTTTTTTTTTAGAGTACCCCATGATTAAATGCTGCCTTGCAGGGAACTTGGGCATTTAATAATTGACAATGCAATCATGGCCCAGCTGTTCTGAGAGATTACACAGGAGAGCTTGCCAATAGGGTTCTGGGATTAATCACAAAGAAGCAAGGACCTACATTCACAAAGTGAAGCTTCTTTAAAAATTCAATGATGATTTAGTTTCCATCTAACTGCCATTTCCTAGGTAACTGGTGTAAATGGATTGGGCTTGATTTTTGGCAGACACAGAAAATACTACAGGGTCATCATAAATACAGAAGTTCCCATTCCCTTGTTTAGGATTTTCCATCCATTTAATAAGCTCTATTCTCTGCAATGTCAGGGCCTCATAGAGCCATGGATACAAAATAGTTTCCTTGTGTCACATAATCTCCACCCTTCAGTTAGCATCATTAGTAAAGACTATTAATGTCATCCCTCCATTTGGAATGCTGAGACAGAGTGTTGGGTGGGGATAGGGGTGAGGATGCGGATGAAGTAGGCTGGGATAGGAGAGGAATAAATTCCAGGGTCAGCAATGTTAAGGCTATCTACCATTTCTCTCCCAATCTTTAGGCAAATGACAGTTTTTACTTTTTAAAAAAGCATTTCTAAAACTTAAAAAAAATAATCTGACAAATCAAGGAGGGGGTTGATTGCATATCTTCTTGTCACTCGTTACCTAGAAATACAAGTTCTTCTTTCTGTCCTCAAAAATTGTACTAATTGGGATGACAAGGGTGGGAGACCATTCTGTAACTGCTTGTGAAACCCTAGACACCCTATGGATTTCATCTTCCATGCCTTTGCAGATGTTCTACCTGGAATGTCTTCAAACTCTTTTTACCTGGTGACCTGCCTCTCATCAAGATTAGGGTTAGAGTCACTCATTCTTCAAAAATGTTTCTTTTCTTCCCAAGAACGGTTTCCTCCTCTCTGCCCTTGCCATACTGTACTTCTTTTATAACACTTTTCATACTCCGTTGTAATTATTTTTCTTGATTGTAAAGTCCTCTCCTTTATTCAAGAGCAGTAGTTCTCAATACTGACTCAGCATCAGAACCATTTTTGAAAGGTTGGAAAAATTGCAGATTTCTTGGCCCCATCCTGAGATTCCATATTAGTTTTGGGGTGAGGCCCAGGAATCTATATAATTTTAGGAAGCTCTAAGTATATACCCAGGGATAGACTTCTGGTTTCTGTTTCTGTACCTAAGGAGCTTGGAAGTCACAGCTCTGACTTAACAAGCAGTAAAAAGCTGAATGGACTGAAAAATACTTAGCTGGGGAATTAATGGACCATAAAATAACTCTGTTTGACTCATTTGAGGCATACATTTAATGAAACCCTTTATATCGTTCTCCTTTGCCTTTCCCCTACCTCTTCTAGATTTGCCAGCAATCAAGTCATAGTTTTCCCCATTCTGTTTGTGCATTTCGTTTAGGGAATCAAAGGCAGCCTCCCCTCTGAGCGTTTGATGAATTAGTCTACATTTTAGCCAAACGTGTCTTTCTGGATTTTGCTTCTGTCACCCAATATATTCTCTACTCTTCTCAGACTGCTAATAGTGTATTTGACACACTTTCTTGTGCCAGGCAGGATTCCCGCATCTTTGGGAGAAAGAAGCAGGAATTTTGTGATCACTGTTCATGGTAGAATGGGGGGCTGGATTCCTGGCTATCGTGTTTTTCCTTGCAACGCTGGGTGGCACCATCTCCTCAGATTTTTTTTCTCTTCAGTCACGTGTTCCCCCACCAGTCCCCAAATGTGGGTGGAGGCGGTGGCTCCTCCCTGCTGGACTGTTCCTTTTTCTTCGCTTGACCTCCACCCCACACACTAATCTATAGAACATGTGTGTCAGCCTTATGGAATTCAGGGCTCAGAATGAATTCAAGGGGCAGCCAGCGGCTCCCCAGAGGACATCTCGTAGAATTTTTTTCTATAGCACATTTTTTTTTGTGGCCAGTTACAGTTGTCAGTGACTCAACAGACCCTTCAGTACTTCCCATGGGAAATGCACCACCACAGTATCAGAAAATACAATTAGCCAATGTTTCCGATGAATTCTGTGCACATTTTTCTTTACTTAATCTTATCCTCATTCCCTGTCCACCTCAGAACAGTGAACAATTCTTTTTCCTTCTCTCTGCTGACACCCTTCAAATACTTGCAGACACTTCTCATATCCCGCTTGAGTCACTGTTTGGCACAGTCTTATGTCTTTGGTTTTTATTAACTCCGCTCATAAACTGCACACCCTCTGCCTTTACAGCCCCAAATTTGCCTTCTCCAGGGAAAAGGCAATGGGAGCGACCAGGTCCTAAGTGGTAACGTGAGGAGACCTAAAGCTGAATTTAGAGTAAAACTAACGAAACTTCAGCTCTTTGGTCCCCCACCTATTCGGGCCTTTTCCAAGACTGTTATATAATGTGTACTTGTCATTTTGTATTATTTTTCTTAAAGAGGGCCTCCAAAATTATATTATTTTAGGCCTCTCCAAAGCCTGAATCCACCCCTAAGGAGGTTGTGCGTTTTAAGTGTGTGTTGAGCTGGCAAGCTGGCTACTGACTATGACCAATTTTGAGAGCTTCCCCTCCCCAAGGACCCTGTGCCACAACGTCTAATTCTTTCCTCTTTTTTACAAAACATGAGTTTTTCTGCCTAGCCACAAAAATCAGAGCCTGCCATCCTATTCAACTTCCTTTCATTGTAATTTAGGCAATGTAAATATTTTTTCTTCTCTTTCTCCTCTTAGAACAGAAGTAGTAATTGCTAGTCAATGCAACATAAATATAATTAGGTTTGGCTGAGAAGTTTATGACTTAGTACAGACATAAAGATTCCATGTCTCAAAACAGTATTTAATTTCTGCTGTATGTTGGACTGATACCATCTCAGGATGGCCTCCACAGAGACGGATATGCAGCTCAGTATCTATGACATCACAAGGCCAAGGGTTGGAACCAACCCATATTGCTAAGGTTCTCAGTCACTCTTCCTTGCACTGTAAAAAACCATACTTTATAGGTATTCTTAAAGAGAAATAATAGTCTTGGGACACCCACACATACTTTGTAAACAGGAATTCAATTTATTGTTTTGTGACCACACTGTAGATAAGAGGTGATTAAAACAGTGGGTAAGATGTTTTGCTGAGCCAGAGAAGTATATAGCATACCACTTCCCTAGTGTCAAAGGCTGGGGCCAAGGGATCTAGTGGTTTTTTTTTTTTTTTTAATTTCACACATCCATACTGTCCATCTTTTCCCTAGAAAAGTTCACTTGCCCTCCCTGGTAATAGTATCTCTGCCCTTTTCCCACGAGTCAGATTTTGGACCCATGCCCCATTAACTAACTACTACTTGTTACTCAGTAGATAAAAGTTGGAGTGGAGTGTAAATGTTTGGGCTCTCACTGGCTCTGATCTGCATGCCCCTGTTCTCTGTTCCTGCATGTTCTACTGTGTGCCCATCATCACATGGTTTATATGTCTGTTATGCTCACTTGACTTTAAGTAGCCAGGTATGGAAGCAGCCATGTTTTATTCATTGTTGACCCTCAGAGCATAACCCTGGTCTAACATCCATGAATGAACAAATGAAGTTTGTAATGGAAATGAATCTCAGGAATGCAATTGGGAAGCCTATGGGTGAAGATAAGATGTGAATAAAGAAAACTGTCTAAACAGCCTCCTATTGCTAAAGGAGAAATGAATTCTCCCAATTCACATACATAAAAGCAGCGAGATGCTGAAGAAAGGGTCCATAGGTCCACAGGTCTACAGATACACCCTCTGCCTTTCTACACAGATGCATTCATAGTGTCATCAAACATCTTCTGCCAATACATTTCCTCCCACCTGTGGAAACATTCCTGCTTTTTGATGAGCAAAGCCCAGAAAACAGCAATGATCTCATGGACTAGTATTATCTTTAGTTCACAGAGACCAGGGTACAAACACATTGCTCACAATCCAGTGACAGATTGGAAATGTTTTGTCCTTTCCTAAGTTCAGTGATTCCCCATGGAACAGAGCCCTTATAGATGATGTATCTTGAACCATCCGAGATTTTGCAGCTCTAATTACAGTTTTTTACTTCAGTGCCTCATATTTGACTCATTCACTGATGAAGATAACAGAAGGTCTCTACACGAAACATTTTGTCATTGGCCTCCCAGCTGGAAGGGAAGAGTAATGCCACCAAATGCCCATGCTGAGTGTCCAAAGTATTAACATCACTGCTGGACACTTGGCTCTGGTTAATTTCCCAGCTTCAGGTTAATCTCAACTCTGTTTTAATGTCCACATGGCTTCAAATGCTCAATAAAAACGACTCCTGTCTCCCTGACATGGGTTCCGAGTTCTGGGAACACATCTACTCATGTTCGGCGAGAAAGACAAAGAAAAGCATTTCGGGGCCTCTCCTCTCTGTCGCCTTTCCCTTTCCGCTTTTTAATATAATTGTTTGAGGGCTTTTGCTTTAGCCGTCATTTCCAGGAGAGGAAGCCGCTTTTCTTCCATGCTCCGAGCAGCTGGAGTGAATCAGAAGGGCAGCCACATCTGCACATCCTGTGGGGCAATCGCTGACCGAGCCCTCGGGGCCTCCTGGGCCTCGGGGCTCCTGGGGACCGAGGGGCGGGGCAGGACGACGTCCTAACGCGAGTGGCCTCTCGAGGGGGCACCAGGCGCGGCCTCCAGCTGGCAAGGCTGGGCCGCATCATTTCCATTCCGCGTGTGCCGTCTCTGTCCCTTCTCTTCCTGCTCGCCCCTCCTCCCCACTGCACTGGCAGTGCCCGAGCCCAGCCGTGTCCCCGCGGGCTCCCCTCGGCCCCCTCCCCCTCGCATGATGAGTAACTCCCCGCCCGCGGTTTACTACGGCGCCCCGGTCGCCTAGCAACGGTCGTGCGTTGCCACGGCGACGCGCCGTGAACGTGTTTTGAATTGTTTAGCGAGGCCGGGCCCTAGCGGCGGGGCAGCCTGGACTTCCCGGGCGGGTGGGGCGCGGAGCTGGAGCCCTTTCGTCCTCTCAGTCCTCCAGCGTTTGATGAGAACCGCGTCCCAGGGCCCCTCCCAGAAAGAAAGCCTGAGCGGCTCGCGGCTCGACTGCGAGGGGCAGGGGGGCGACCCGCCGGGCTGCGTCCCTGCCCTTCCCCTGAGGGTACGGGCCCCTGGCTCCTACTCTAAAGTAGGGCTGTGTCGTCCTCATTTCGTGGGTCTAACAGGTGAACCTTTGGAACCGCGAACTCCTTAGCAGGTCCTAGTCTAGTCACTACTTTACCCACCTAAGCGGGTGTTTTCTCGGAGGTAAATTAGAACGAGCTGTCTAGTGAAAGCAGAAAGGAAGGGGAAGGGAACCATACTGGGCACTAGACGCAGTACTAGAAGCTTCACAAACATCTTTAATCCTTACAACCAGCCCTAAAGAGAGGTGGCCACGCCCGTTCTAAACGCTAGGAATCAGATTCCTAGCATTTGACTTGCTCAAGGACACAACACTAGTAAATGGTGGAGTCAGTATTCAAAACTTCATGACTCATCGCCAGGTCGCCCCTTGGTGAAGGGGAGGCACAGTCAACCTTATCAAACCGCTCACTTTGCAGGCCAGATTGTGGCAACACACATAGAATGGGGCAATGGATTAAGTAAGTGTACTTTATACTTCACATAAAGACTGGCAAACACACTCTCCCATATTCCCTCCGTGAGTCTCCTCATAAACCAATAATAAAAGGAAATTTACTCTGGCTGGCCTTTTCTATCTTCTTATCCATTTCTGAGGGTTTTTCTATTGATAATCTATTCACTTTAGGCTGCTTCTGAGCTACAGAGCTTGAGCTCAAGCTCTCATGGCTCTTGAGAACCACACTAGCTTTGTCTGCTCTGTCCTGTTTTATGTTTTCTTCTGAGATCCCTTATTTTCAGCCAATGAGCGGCACACCACAGCGTCCTGTGTGTGTGCATGTGTGTTTTATTTTTTTGGCTAACTATATTTCGTTTATCTCTCTTGAGAAAGGCAAGATAAATGATGATGAACAACTTTTGTTTTTTTAGGAACCCTTTGAGTTGAAAGTTGGCAGTTCCCAATCTTTTCGAATGGGAGGCAAGTAACTTCCAGATGTGGGTTCTACCCTAAACAAGCCAAGACAGCTTTGCTGGCTGTGAGAGTCTTCCTGGGTCTGGAAGGACTCTGCAGATTCTCTCAGATTCTCTGAGACCAGAAAGAGCCTAAGGTTATGCTCTCCTTAGTTGCAGCAGATTTTAGTCCAAAGCTGGCTTACAGCAGGACCCTGGGGATGCCTCACCACTCTCTGCCAGAGAACTTAATATTTACTCTTTCAGTTAAATAGAATGATAACATCTCTTTCATTTCCTTCACCATTGGGCCTGTACCAAGGGCCAGATTTGGGCAACAGGCATCATACAGATGGAGGGGAAAAAAGAAAAGCTAGAGGGATCTAAGAAGCCCTGGGAGTAGAGAGGAAAAGTTAAATGAAGCAGAGGAAGAAGAAATAGAAGTTTTAATGGAAGAAGATGAAAAAGGAAGAGGCCATAGTATGGACATTTCCAGGTTTATCAATAAAAACTGGCCTTGAATAATACATTTTTATTCCATTTCATGTAATCCTACCGTGTATTCACAAGCTCCTTACCATGTGCATGTGAAATAAATTGATGAATTTGTATAACCTGTATTACAAATTCAACAGTAAGGGTACTACACATGAAATAGTCATGAGATTTCAAAAATCAAGTTACTTACCTTCTGGGTGAGACAAACATTTTGAGTCAGTCGAGTAGGATTGCTCATTCACTTTTGAAGTTCTGAGGCAAGGATGTTTCAGTTTCTCTTCTGTTCTGTCTTATTTGCTTGTGTGGAATGAGTATCTAGTGTGAAGATGAATCAGGTCCCCTCTTGCCTGCAGAGGGGTGAGGTGGTATGAGGTGGGCTGGAGAGGATGTAAAGGTTGTCTCACAGCTAAGATACCAGTCGGGGTGGGGCTAGCTGACACATAAGGTTTCCTCTGTGACATCATAATGGCAGGCAGGGATCTCCTGCTAGTCCCCCTACATCCCTACCCCAGAAAGATAGCCACTCTAGGGACTTACCAGAGGTCTGGATGTCTTCTGGGTCATCCAGCTCAGTGACTGTGTATAAGAATCACCTGGGGATCTTTGTAAACTAGCAGATTCTGAAGTTCTGGGGTGGCTCCCACATGATGCTGACCCGGTCACACTGAGATGTAAGCCTCTATACCAGTGCTGTTAAAGAGAAATACAATATGAGCCACATGAAATTTAAAATTTTCTAGTAGCCACATTAAAAAAAGTAAATGGACACACACACACACACGCACGTATAACTGTAAAATCTTATGCAATGTCATAGTTAAAGTAAAATGTAGTGCTCCCGAAAACAAAGTTAGACTCAGTGGAAAATATTTTATAGTGCTTCCATTTAAAAATTTTAAATGAAATGAAACAAAATGAGAAATTATTTAGTTCCTCAGTAGCCCTAGCCAGATAATAAAGGCTCAAGAGCCACATGTAGCTAATACCTACTGTATTGGATGGCATGGATCTAGACTGTTCCCTGAAAAGGTGATGACATACAGATTACCATTCTGAAGGACTAGTATCTGGAAACCCAGTAGATGTTCATTAACGTAATTTTAATAAGCACATAATGAGGATTTGGGAACTATTAACACTGAGACATAACTGAGGCCTGAAGAGTGGAGTGGGGCCTTTTGCTCTGTGAGAATGTGTTGCACTCAGTCTACCTCTGAGCTTTTCCCTGAGTGTCCATCACTAGGATTCATTTCTCTTTGTTGCCACCCAACTGAAGTCCTACACAACGGTCAGGGCACATGATTCTAGTCTCAATTCAGCCCAAAGTCTTCCCTTGTTATTCTAGACCTCATTTCTCTTCCTTCTTCTAAGCTTGTATAACATATATGGTCTATCTGTACAATGGGCAGCTTCTATACATGGGGTCTTGAACTGCTTTCATTGGTTCAGGTGTGTTAGTCTGTTTCTCTGATGAAATTCTATGCCACTTGAAGACAGAACCTCCTCTTATTTTATAGTGCTTACTATAGTGTCGAGGATGTAATATTTGCTCAATAAATATTATTTCATTTAATGAGCTAAGAGGAAACATTAGTGTAAAAACAATAATTTGAACAAAAGGAATGACATATTCTGTTCTTGGCATGTCTCAACTTGATCAAGATGTCAGTTCTCCCTAAGTTAATTTCTAAATTTAATGTAACTTTAATACAAATACCAATGAGCATTTTAAAAGTGCAAGACAAGTGTATATTAAAGTTTGTATGGAAAAATAAACACACAAAACTAGCTAGGAAAACACTGGGGGAAAAAGAGCTCTGAGGGGGAACTAGCCCTAATAGATATTAAGGTATACTATGAAGTCTTGATAATTAAAACAATGTGCTATTGGTGCATGGCTAGACAAACAAAACAATGAAATAGAAGAAAGTCCAGCAATAAACATATATACATCCAGTAAATGGCAAAGGCAATATCTATAATCACGAGGACAAAGATGATTTTTCTAACAAAAGGTATTAGAACAAACTGGATAACCACTTAGAAAAATATAAATTGTAATGATTTTTATACCATATACAAGAATAAACTCCGAATGGACTATAGGCTGAATGTAAAAAAAAAAAAGAAAATAAATTATACAAGTACTAGAAGAAAGCACGCATAATATCATCTATAAACTGGGTGTAAATAAAGGCTTTCTAGCTATGACTAAAAATCCAGATACTAGATAAAAAAAGATTGATAAATTGACTATATTAAAAAAAATTTCTTCATGGCAAAAATCACCATAAACAAAATAAAAAACAAATTTTAACCTGGGAGAAACTATTTGTAATACATATGACAGAAAAAGACTAAGATCACTAATATACAAAGAACATTTAAAAATTAAAGGTGGAAAAAACCCAAAATTCCTATAGAAAACCAAGCAAAATTTAGGAACAGGCAAATCATTAAAAAAGAAACATGTAAATGGCCCTAAATTTATGAAAAGATGTTCAACTTCATTTCTGGTAAGAATAATGCAGATTAAAACTACAATGAGACCAATTTTTAATCCATCAGACTGGCAAAATTAAAAAGCTTGACAATGTTCTATGTTATTGAGGCTATGGGGAAACAGGCATGTTTATCCAGAATTGTACCACCCCTATGGGGGAGAATTTGGCAATAGTTAACAAAACTACATGTGCACTATCTCTTGACCACAGAAATCCTCCTTCTAGGAATCTACCCTTGAAGCTGCACTTCCAACAATATGAAAATATATGAACACAAAGTTATTCATTTTAGTGTTATTTGTCATTGTAAAATACTGAAGCTACCTAAACCACCAAGCTTAGGATATTGGTTGAATAAAATATGATATATACACACAATGGAGTACTGTGCAGGTTATAAAACAAACTGAAAAAACAGGACGAGGGAGATTTCTCTGAACTGATATGGTATGATTTCCAGGAAATATTAACTAAGAAAAAATGGAAAGCGCAAAAGAGGATATGTAGTATGTCATCTTTTGTGTAAGAAAAAAGGGAACTCAAACATACATACCTTTGCCTATTACCAAAAGAAACACAGGAAAGATAAACCAGGAAACAATGAAGCTGATTACTTACTGGAGGGAGGGGATGGAAGTGATTCAGGAGGGAGTGACACTTCTCTGAGAAGGAAATTTTTTTATATTGTTTTGACTTTTGGAAGCATGTTAATGTTCTACATAATGAAAAATAAAATTAAAGCAAGATGCTAAGGGAAAGAAAAAACTAGAACTGAAAACAAACAGAAAAAAGAACCCAATTATATTTCAAATAAATATTACTACTACATTGAAGAGAAAAAAACAAAAGAAAGAACAAATCCAAGTAACATATGAACAGTGTTTGAGCGTTTACCTTCCGTCTTGGGTGAACTCTTTTTAGTATATATACCTTATTTATCTTGTGGTGGATGTGTTCAGCAATTTTAAAACTATTTTAGATGTATTGTGGCATTGGGCAAATGAGGAAACATATTAATGCCTTTATAGGAGAGGGATGTCAAAATACAGAATGGGGAAGGGCAAGACAGAACCCTATAGGTGAGTCGGAATTAGAGGCATCCATGTGAACTCATGATTTCATATATACATAAACTCACATATGCGTGTATATAAACACACATATGTATACATATATATATATACATACATATATACACATATATACATGCATATATATTTGTATATGTCTCTATATAATATATATGTGTGTATTATATTAGTTTACACATGTAAGTACATGTATATTCTTTCCAGCTTTGTCTACTGAAAGGCATGTCCTTTCTGAGCCTTACTGCTTTTAATTTATAACAGAAAAATCAAATATGTAGGGATTCTGTGAGTAAAGGAACAAAAGTCTCAAAAATACAACCTCTCATGCAAGCCTTTCTCCCTTCTAATCCATAAAAGCAGATGGTTCCCAGCCTTGCCTTCTTTCTCTGATTCATTCAGATATCATAGGCACAATATAATCCCAACTGTCTATATGAATAATTCTACCTCTTGTCTTTTTCTTTTTTAAATCATTGTTTGGCTGAGAAAAGATCTAATTCTGAGGGTTTTTTTTTGAAATCCAATTGCATGTACTGAATAGTTATATCCTTAATTAAATTCAATATACTTAAACTCATCAGTAGTAGTAATAATAATATAATGTAATTATATTATTAGTAATAATATAATATATAATATTGGCTAGCTAATATGTATTGATTACTTACAATGTATTATGCTATGGGCTAGTTTGCTCATTGCCTTATCTAATCCCTTAATACAGTCAAGTATGCTTAGATTTTACCCATGAGGAACCTGAGGATGTGACAATACTGATTTTGAAATGTGACTTTCTGATAAATTACATTGGGACTGCAGTTCTCAGGACTCTGTGCAAGCAGGAGTCCATGTTTTGTCCAAGTTAACTAGGGTGATAAATAAATAAGGCAGAAGTTCAAAGGTGACTCTCCATAGAGGCAACCTGAGAGTGGACAGGCTTGCAGACAGGGATTCTGGTGGAGTTTGGAGTTATCAGCAATTCCAACATAACTGCTAGTTTTAAGTGGATAAGTGCTCAAGGAGTCTGTTCAAGGTTCCAACCACTTCGGGAATCATGTGGCTTTGACAGAGTCTAGGACAGGAATTTTCTTAAATGTCAGTCATTTCCAGCTTGGATTTGAAGATTTCAAACCATGTGCATCCTCCATTGGGTTAAAGGTAGAATTTTTAATATTTGGATGAGATACTTCTCATTGTAGCAAAGAACAATTTTAAAATGTATGGATTGCAGTCCTGCTTGTACTTCAGTCTCAAGGCTAATTATACTATTCTGGCTTTCTCTTTTGAGGTGAGTAGTTGCTGGTACCATAGAAAGATGATGGGGTGGACTGTAGATAGAATGGAGTGCAGGGTTCATGCTTAAACTGTTAGTTAAGTCACTGAAACTTTGGGTAAATTTGTTTCCTAATCTTTAAAATGGGGCTAATAAAACATTTCCTGCTTACAATAAGGATGTCATAAAGTAATGAAGAACTATAGATTTCTTAAAGAACTTTGGATTTAGGCAGATCTTGGTTTAAATTACTCTTTCCACTTACTAGCTATATGACTTTGAATAAATTTATTCAAAATCTCTCTAGTCCTCAGTTTCCATATCTGAGGAGTGGAGATAATAACATCTATTTCATGGGGTCTTAGAGGCATTAAATGAGATAAATATAAAGCATTTAAGAGTGCAGGCACAGAGTAAACATGTCATTAATGGAAGCTATAATAGTCATAATTGACATAAAAGGAATTAAAAAGATTAAAGGGAATTGTGCATCGTATTAGTTTTTGTAGTCTTAGTAAATGCAAGGCTTGCAAAATCTAGCATGGGTTTAAAAATATGCAAATATGTTTTTATTTACTAATGAACATGAGCAAGGCAAATACTCTTGTGCAGGCAATTAGCTTTAGATAACAGAAGTATGACCTAATGATTCTTCCCTGTCAGACATTGTCTACCTATAATTAGATTTCATGGACTCCTATTCATCCTTCAACTCTGTGAAGCATTTTATCCTATGTGTTACTTGATATGCATCTTTTCTTCTTCGTAAGACTGTAAATTCCTTGAGAATAAAGACAGCATTTTCTCAGTGGCTATACATCCCTACAGGGCTTGGTGGGAACTGTGTGAATGTTCAATACATTAAGTACTGATTGGTGCCAGAGTGCAGCAGGAATTGTCACTAACTTTTCCACCCAGTGTGATTCTGTGGAGTCATGTAGAGTGGAGAGTGAGCAGGGTAAAGGCTGGTAATCTGCCAGGGACTTGAGCCTCGTACACAGGAAAGGAACTTTCCTCCCTGAAGTTTACACCTGCAGAGGCACGAATGGAAGTGGATTCTGAAGCAAAGAAAATATGATTCACGATGCATTGTGCCTCTTTTCTTTATTTTTTGAGATATCACCTTGCATTAATTTAGACACCAAAGCCTGTGGTCTGACACTCCCTAGCCATGGGGCCTTGGCTGTATCATTAGGTCGTTTTGAGCCTCAGTTTTCTTATTTTTAAAATGGGGTGATAATATCAGTTCTCTTTACTTCATGGGATTGTCATAAGCATCTGATGAGATAGTGTACATAAAAGCCACGTACACTATAAAGCCTGATACACAGGCATTAGTCCATACATGTACTATTATGATGTCATTCACCTAAGGGCCTGGGTCTTTATTGGTGGCTTCTTGCCCAGAGATTACAATCAGCTACATTCAAAACATCATGCACTTCATTAGTTTCTAGGAGGCATCACTGTACAGAGCACTGTAGAGGATGCTGTCAACTGCTATGAAACAGCAGACCCAAACCTGGCTCTGGGAAGTAAAAGGGGGATGTGCTTCATACCTTCTCTGCAATCTAATACCCACGTGTTTGCACCAACTGGGCACTGCTTTGTCCAGAGACCCCTGTGGCCAATGGCAGGCATTTAGGCAGCAACTGGCTATGTTTGGGGTGCTGTTGAGGACCCTAGAACAGGATTTCTCCGTGGAAAGGTAATAATCGCCAACTGGTATGACTTTTTGGTGCTTTAATTTTTTTTTTTAAACTCTGATACCTCCCCATTCCACATTTTGCCAGATTTCCAGATTTTGCTTTAACTCATGGTGCTCGGTGACCCATTGGTATACATGGTCCATGGAGCTTGAAGCCTGACCTGGCTAATGACAAATCAGTTGCTGATGCCACATAGGTTTCCTATCTGTGCCTCCTCAGGTCCCTCAGGAGAAAGGACACTATCAGTTGTTACCATTACCACCCATCGCCCTCATTTTTGGAGGAGATTTCCTGAAGAGGGAATCGTCTGAGGTTGCTTTTGCCCCTTGCGTTGGTGTTCGTAAGACATGGAATAGGACAGAGATAATCGATGCCCTGGAAAGGTCTAGGGTTTACTGTTTCCATGTGTCATTGGCTGGGTCTCTTTTTACAAACACTTCAAGATGCTTAACAAGCGAATTCCCTTCTTGCCGCTCTCTCCACTCCGTTACCTGACCTGGAAGAAGACATTTCCAGGGCAATTACAGCCCCTTTAGACTGTAATCACAAAATCACCTAACTTCAGAGTTAGAAGGGACCTTGTAAACATTTGTCCTAAAAGTTTCATGAAAACAACATGTGAACCCTGAGGCTCAAAGAGCTGAGGTGATTAAAACAGCATTAGTTGAAGACCCAGAGCCAAGAAAGAGATGAGGTAACTCCCAGCCAAATGCTCCCTGTTCTCTCACAGTGCACAGGGCTGAAATGCCTCTCTGCAATAATCAAAGCATCATAACTGGAGGAAAATTTGAGAGCTTCTGCGCTAGCCCTCTGACTTGAGGCAACATTGACCCTGCATCCAGACTGGATGAGGATCTATTTATTTCATCTTCCTACCTGACTTTCTTTTCCTGAGGTATCTTATAAGTCTCCCTAAAAACTGTAATTAAAAATGTCTATTTTAGCTCCTAGGTTTGAGATGTATTTTCTTTAAAAAAACAAAAAGCAAAACATAGCAGTATTGCAATATGAAAAGACAACTGTATCCCTGAGTGCTGGTTTCCCTTGGCACATAGTGACACCATGTCCCTTCGGCCCTTCCCTCTCATTTGTTTTGAATTCAGATTTTTTTCACCAAGTTCCAGAGGCTCCACAGAACACCCTGTTCAGAGAGCTTGGTCACTTCTCAACCCCGCCTGCCACAGACCATGGATTTCCAAGGCAAACAGTGCTTTCCTGCCTTTTCCATTCGGTACAACATTCCTGGGCTTGTTTCCTCTGCTCCGTGTGGTGCTCACAGATAGAGGAAAATGGAGCGAGCCTGGGAAGGAACAGGCTCAATGAACATAATGGAAATGATGGAAAGTAGATAAAAAGTATAATTATTGTAGTTACAAACTAATCAATAGAACTATTATTTCAAAAATACCTTGTCTATGTAAATTTAAAAATGACATGCTTGGAAATATTTTGAAAACTACACAAGTTATTGGAGTGTTCAGGGACAGTGTTTCCTCTTTCTGGTGACCAGTAATTTAGACTGAAACTAAGACTCTCAAGAGTAAAAGAATGTGTCACTAACAGGAATGCCAGTGGGCTTAGAGCTTGAACTTCATTCAATATCTTTACTAAGACTAAGAAGTCCATTCACAGCTCTGAGCATTAACCAAAATTAGCTTCTTTACCTTTATGTGAAGAAGGTGATGACTCCCTTGGGGTCATCAGGCAGGGCCTCATCCTTCTTTCTATGAGAACAGATCAGATATTTGAGGACAGTTCTCCTGTCTTCTGAGTCCTTTCTTCTTCAGTCTAAATATCTCTAGTTTCTTTAGCATTTCCTTATGTGGTATAATCTCCTGGTCTTTCCCCATCACGGTTGCTCTCCTGAATAAGCTCCACGTTGATTCTGAAAGTGCATGTCCAGAGCTAAATGCCGTCCTTCCTCAGCTTCTAGCTATTAGATGTCTCAACCTGGCCTGACTCACAGCTTCTTAGACAGACAAAGAGGAACAGATGCTCAGCAGATACCTTTTTATTTTCTCGAGCCTCCTTCCACATAATTTCTTGGGCACAGTGGATAGGACTGGTCTTCATCAATGATGAGACTAGAGGAATGAGGTCAGGAACATGGGGCTCTATTCCCACCTGAGTCTTTTATAACACAGACAAGATTAAATAGCTTCATCTCTCTTTCTGTGAAGAATTTAGTTTCCAGAATCAGACTACTTGGATTCGAATCTTGTCCTGTACCACTGATGAGATGTTTAAATGTGAACAATAATCTCTCTACACCTTAGATTCCTCATCTGGAAATGTACAATCATACTGTTGTCAGGATTAAATTAAAGGTGCTGAAAACAGCGTCTGGCTCCATAGTAAGTCTCACCCATGCTATTATTGTTGCGAGTGTTATTACTCTCCCTGCCCTCTTTTTTTCTTGGTGCTGTTGGTTACTCCTGGGGAGGTTTCTGAACCAGCAAAAACTGCTTGTCACCTGAGTGCTTCAGGCTGAAAACTCACCTTCTGCCCTCTACATTGCAGGTGTCTCTGTGGGAGGATAATAACACCCAAGGTCTGTCATTAATCCCTTTCAGGATCCTGGGGCCTTTCATCCTAAAGGCCTCCAAGGCCCTTGAATAAAAGAAACAAACACCCTCATTAAAATATTAACATTTGTATGGCTGGTACAACAAGTTGTTCTGATACAGTACCTCATAAAATTGCTGGTTATCTGAAGTGCTACTTTGAAGAGTTTAGCTTACTTCAAATAATCTCTAAATTTCAGTGACTTGAATTCAGAGTTTAACCCAGAGTCTCCTTTCTGTTCTTGCTTTCCTTCCCCTCTGGCAAACCAGAGATGATGGTGCTGACCACTCCTTCTAGCACTGTCTCCTCACCTGGGAAAAGAGGAAGACACGGGGCCAAGAGGAGGATACCTGTGAAAGAAGGTCACAAATAGCAGAGAGAACTGGGCCTTTCATCTTAAGATCTCAAAGCTATTTATACTTGACATTTTGATATCTGCTGTCAGGTATAATTGTGCTTAATTTATAGAGAGAGTATTTTGACTTGCCCAAGGTTAGAATTTCACCTCAGGTGTAAATACCACCAATGATAATATATTGGTTTGGAGATCAGTGCAATGTTCATCAATTAAGGATGTGCCTGAGGGCTGTTCTTGTCCTGGTTTTGGGCAGCATGGTTAGCCTGGCTGTCTGCACCAGAGTGACCCGTGGTGGGTGATTTGGAGGGTGTCTCGTGCACAATAGTGAATGGTGAAGGCTGGCTCTTAGTCTAGCTCACTAGCATTCCTATTGTAAATCCTTCATACTCTGGTGAAAAAAAGAGATGACAAGATTCCATTTTCTGATGGCTCTGGTGAACACTCTCAGTCCATCTGCCTGGACATAACCTAAACCTATCAGAAAGATCAGGATCTATTAATCTGAGCAGATCTCTTTACAACTCGGCTTTTAAAGATGTGCTCCCATCTTTGGTGACAACAGATACCTGTGTTTTCCTCTTAGTCTCTGCCCCATCCATGGTTGGCTGGGATGGAGGTAGCATTTAATGAAGCAGAGTACAGTCCCTCACTGTCACTGCCCTTTTGGTTTTGGTGGCATAGTCTTATCCCTAATTTCTGATTTCTTTAGAAAGAAGGAGAGAAGTGAATTAACATTCAGTAGATGTTTATAATCAATCAGACAAATTATGTACATGATTTCAATTGATTCACGGGTTGTATCATTACCACAAACCCTGACTTTTGGAAAACCCAAGTTAAGAAATGTCATGAGTGATATGTACTTTAGACAAAACATAGGAGATAATGGGATGAGAAGATTCTCTTTTTAGGTCTTCCTTCCATTCTTCCTCCTCACAGGAGATGAAGATGCTGAAATGTTGTCAGATTCTAACACTGATAGACTTCCACATTTGGGGAGTTTTTGAGAGTACAGATCCCCATTTGCAGGTTTTTGAAATGATAGATTTATATTACTTTGGGGACTATCATGCCCAATGACAGGAGCATTTCGGATTTGTGCTGGTGACTGTAGAAACAATTTAGTATCTTTAACATAGTCATTGAGAGAGCATCTCAGGTCTTAGTTACTCACATGTCCGAGATGCATAGCTGTTAGACTATGAGGATGTGACCAAAGCACTATTCACTTTGTAGGACAGTATCTTGGAGGAAATAAACTGCCTGGATACCCCAACCATGTATAATGATGGCAATAGCGTAATAACTATTTGTAGCATTATATGTATTATTAGGGTATCATTTGTAGCTTTGTTTTGGTTGTTATTACTTTAGTTTTGCTTTTGGTCAAAAAAGTAATTGCTTGCTGACCATACTAGCACAGAACTTAATTCCATTAACATCTTTTTGGAACTGATGACATGCTTTGTGGCTCAGAGATCTCAGGAACAGGGTGAAGATGTGGCTTCTGAGGTCTGATCCTGACTGTTTTCTGTGGGTGGGCAGATGGTCTGTTCCACATGAGAAGTTGCTGGAAAGAACTTTCATGAATTATTAAAGTTTCCTTTGCATTTCTAAATACTCATGTCTGTGCTTAATAATGCCCTTGATGCAAATAGCCTGTGAATATATTAACTGCTAAATTAGCCTTTCAAATAAGTTCAATGGGATTGGCATCCCACAAACCGCTTTTACCAGCCTGTCCTCTCCAGGCTATAAAGCCTGTATCACAGAGACAGTAAAACTGATTACAACAATTAACATTCTTTCCTATTGACTTTTCTTAAGTTCTCCTGGTAATAGGTATATAGAATGGTGACACATGAGACTCAATGAATTTACAAGAGTTTATTGGGAATCTTTACTGTAAAGCTAAGTGTAGATGTCTGATCCAGAAGAGGTGGGAGATGTTATCTCTGCCTTCAAACACTAATGACCAAGTCAAGGAGGTAAAAATTATATTTAGGAAGTAAGCACAAATGTCTTCAACAATGTCTAAATTAATGTGACTAACCTTTGTCCTGGAGTATTTGAAAAGGTCACCAAGGAGACTAAGAGATGAACTGGGTCTTAAAGAAGGTGTAGTATTTCTAGTAATGATTATTATTTATGATGGAGCATATTAACATTAACAGAAAACTCTTTTTATGATCTCTCTGCCATCTCTCTGAGATAGGTGGTGACAGGAAAAAATAGAAATTGTTCAGTAAATATGTAAAGTGGACCAGATAATACTACATATGAAGTAGGTTTCATTACAGAAGAGGAATCCTCAGATTTTTTATAATAGGAAGAAGGCATTTTGATTTTTGTTCCAAAGGGAGACTCTGTCCTCCCAGGCAGTTCGTTAGACAAATATCCTCAAAAAGATAAATCTGGAACAAAGAGTAGTCACTGCCTCTCATAAAACATGCACACTTGTGAGGGACCTGCGGAGAACTGTTTTTCAACAACTTGCTCAAGGTTGCCTGGCTGGGAAGCATCAGGGCTGGATTGGAATCAAAGTAATCACGATAAATGCAATGATCTCACCAGTTCTCTGTCCAGACACCAGATTCAAATTTGTCCTAATTCCTAAAACCACTGCTCCTCCTATTTGGGTGTTTTCTTTTGCTGGTCCAGCTCATGTGAGGCACCCCTCATCAACACCTGGATTCCTTCTTCATGTCTTGGGGCCGAGCTCCAATCTCGTACTCCATTCTTGTGGCATTTCTTGCCATGTTTTTCAGGGCTGAAGTGTGTGCCTTGGTCTTTGGCTCAGTTCCACTGTCCCAGAAATTCTACTATCATATTCCAGGCCACTCATGGCCAGCATCATACCTGGATCTTTGTGTCTT
This sequence comes from Macroglossus sobrinus, assembly GCA_004027375.1. Taxonomy (NCBI): domain Eukaryota; kingdom Metazoa; phylum Chordata; class Mammalia; order Chiroptera; family Pteropodidae; genus Macroglossus; species Macroglossus sobrinus. The sequence goes on along the minus strand of PVKZ01000341.1, from coordinate 757,480 downwards.
TTATCCCAGGTATACTTGGTCCATTTGTCACTTGAAGGAGCACCTTGATGCTGACCTGCCCACCCAGACCTTTATCCTGTCACTCCTACTTTTTAAAGACTATTTCTTAGGCCCAGCTGGACTTCAAATATGTATTCTAGTGTGCTTATCTGACCCTATTCAGTGTGTTTTGTTTCTGAGTCATTGTCCAGTTGCTTACTTGATTTCATTTTCTTGCAAGAGGTAGGTGGTGATGGGAGACCAAGGGTGAATGGCATCAGCAGAGTGCTGTAGCGGGATGCGGGTAGTAGACCAGCCAGGAGGCCAGTCTGTTTAGAGCCAAAGGGAAGAATAGCACAGAAGAGACTCCAAATGCCAGGCTGAAGAGTACCAGTAGAACACAGTGACTGAATCACAGGACATCATGAGACTTCATGGTAGTGCACACAGACTAATGGAGGAAACATGGATTTTGGAAAAAGACAGAACCAGGTTTGAATACCAGATCTACTACATATTAGAGTGTGATCTGGGAACTTTTGATCTGTGTCTCAGAGTTTCTTATTTATAAAATGGTGGTGATAATACATACCTCATGGGACTGTGATGAGGATTGTTGTAATATGGATATAGGTATCCCCTGCTTTTTGAAAATTCACATTTCGCCACTTCACTTTTACAAAAGACCTACAGTAGTGCCTGTTTTTGCTAGCAGAAAGAGGTCTGAAAAGGATTTTCACTTTTACAGGAAAAGATGAAAAGCAAAAATAGCGTTCGGCGTTTGTTTTGCTACCAGCTGTTACAGAGGCAGTCCACACCCCAGTGGTCAGAGTGACCCAACAAACCTCCTCCTGGAACCATGCTCAGCGACGCAGCATCAAGCCGCCAGAGCTTTGAACTGTGTCTGTGAGCATCTGGGCTTTGTGTTCGTTTATGCTGTGCATCTGTTAGCAAGATGCGTCCTCAGATATCAGAAAAACCTAGAGAGCTCATGAGGGTGTTAACTCTCAGGGCAAAACTGGATGTAATTAAACTTATTTGGTATGATTCGGTAGACTATTTTGGGGGGTTGAGAACTATCAAAAATTTTTCCATATAAATTAATGGGGATTGCTTTGTCACTTTATGCCATTTTGGCTTTAAAAGGCTTTATAGAAATGCTCTGCTTTCAGGTAGTGGGGGAAACCTGCACAATATCTAGTGCAGTGACTTCAAATTTTAAATGCCAAATAAACATTTTATAATTTATTAATAATAATAATAATAAATTATAAAATGTTTATATTTTGTCATTATAAAATGTTTATCATTATAAAATGTTTACCCTGGAATGAACCCTAGGGTTTATTTAATCTAACCCTCTTATTTTAGGCATGAGAAAAGATGAGGTAGAGTGGTAGCAAAGTGACCTCTTTGTCCAATTTTACCAGCTAGTGACAGAATCTTACTCATGGGACACATTATTTATTAAACTGTGCTTGATAGTATATGGTCAGCCTTTTATTAGCTGGTGACTTTGCTGTAAGAAGTCAGTAGCATCCTCTGGAGACACCAATGATGGGTTTAATGCAGGCTTACACTGTGCTAGGGAAACTTTTTTTTTCAGCCATAGACTATTTAGGTGTTATAAACCACACTGAAGTGCTCCTGTGATATAGCCAGTCTCTCAGCTCTTGAACTTCTCAGCACCTTTCTTCTGTTCCTCAAACTGGCCTCACTCTTTGTTGCCATTTAGAGCCACTTTATTCAGCTCATTCCTACTCACCCTTCTAATCCCTATTCAGCTTAAGTGCCATATTTCTCAGGAAAGTCTTCCTGGATGTCCCCAGCAAAGAGAGGTCGTCGGTCATATGCTCCTCTAACATCCCGTGCTTCTCTTCACGGTGTTCCTTGCGTGCTGTGACATCATCAGCACCCATTTTCCTGCTGGGTAATCTCTTAAAGAGCAGCAGTTGGTTGGTTTTGTTCTCTGGGACATCCCCAGAGCCTGGCAGAGAGTAGATGCTTAATGAATGCTGGTTAAATGATTAAATAAGGTTTTCTAACTGCAATCATTGCTCCAGAATTTTGGACTTGCTGCTTGGAATGTCAAAAATACACTAAAAATAGGAAGATAATAATTTCAGAATAAAGAAAATTTTTTCCCAAGAAGGGCAGTTAGAAAAGTTATACCGATAGATATAAATTTATGTAATATATTATGCATACCCACAAGCATATTGCATTGGCCTTAGTTTTCTCATTTCACCTTGTGGTGACAGTCCATCATGGACTCACTTGGTTTGAGGACTGGCATTTGGAAACCGCTATGCTCAAAGTCATAGCTATTAATTAATGGTAGCAATTGCCATTGCTCTATACTACTGAAAAAAGCAAATTTCATAGTCCCAAAGGTTTTCATGGCAAATGTACCGAATATACATCCATCTTTTATGTCCTTTTAGTCCAACCTTTACCCCTACTTTACTTCCTTTTTTTGTTTGTTGTTTTGTTTTTAATGAAAACCCCTCTTATTACGGTGACTTATTTAGTTCCCAGGAAAGTACGCCCTGTGTGGATAAGGGAGGTGGCAACACAGGCAGAAAAGGATCATTCCCCTGGGAAGTGTCATTTAACTGCAGTGGAACATGACACCCTATAACAGCTGAAATACCTTCATGGATAACGGTGTCTTCAGATGGACTCAGTTCTGCCTCAGGATGAGAATGAGGGAACCATGCTGAGGAAGTGGGACATGAAGACCTGTACAGCTGCTCCAGCTGCACCCTGCCAAGCATCCCCAGCTCTCCTGCAAAACTATGCATTCAGGCAGGGGCTAGTTCTGCTAGAAGTACAAGGTCATATGGTTCTCAGGTCATACAAAGGAGAAAGGGCTGAAGATAGCAGCAATTCAGTGAGTCCTCAGAGTGTTTTAGAGCATGTGGGCTTTACAGTCAGGAGGATGTTACCTACTGTAATTCTGAGCAAGTTTGTAAGCCTCAGTTTTCTCATCTATCAAACAAGGTTAACTAAAATATCTATTTCATAAGGCTGTTGGAAGGATTAAATGAGATAATGTAGGTAGGAGGTTCAGCAGAGTGGCTGTATTTAGTGCTTCATAAATGCTGTTTATGTTAGTCATCGATGGTGCCATGATGTGCACGGCCATCCAGGAAGTACTTTTGGACAGAAAACTCCTATGTCTTGTGTTCTCATCTCCTGACCTCTCCCAACCTGCACCTCCCCTTAATGTCACCACCATTCTTGTTTACTAAAACAAGAAACCCAAATACCATCCTAGGCTTCTCTCAATTCTCCTCTCTTCTAATATTTCGGTGGTTACTAAAGTCTATCAATTCTATAAGCTCGATTTCCATCTCTTCCCCTCTTATTTGGTCCAGAACAGTGTAACTCTTCTCTTGGATGATGGCAGCAACCTCTAGGCTGGCTCCCATCCCCAATCTTATAGAAAAGCAAATCTGAACTCATGTACTCTTTGCTTAAGACTATCTCTGTTTGTACAGAGTAAAACCCAACATCTTTTGGAAGTAATTATGGCTCTGTGAGACCTGGTTTGTCTCCTCACTTCTCTTACTTGGGTTCCTGGGTTCCAGAGACATGACAACTCTTAACTTTCAACAACTTTATGGGTTATTCAGTCTCTGTGCTGTAGATATGTTGTTCCCCTTCCTAGAATGTTGTTAATGATGATGATAATGGTGATGATGATGCTGATGAAGAGGGGGAGGATGATTATAAGAATAGCAGCCACCATGTATTAGGTAGGAATTTATAATACACCATTCTCAGTGCTCAGTGCTTTACATTCATAATCTGCCTTTTCTTAACCTTGATCACCTGGTGAATTTATTAAATATAATTACGATCTTTTAAAATATATATTTATATTTATTCACATGAGTATTTTACTTGTAATTTAGAGGGCTTGACTTTGCCGGTGTCTCTTATAGGGAAGCCCCCATGGCCTGTGTGGGAGCTAGTGCTGCAGCCTCCTCCTCTATCAATATCCCACACTAGAGTGGTACATTTATTACGACTGATTAACCAACATTGGCATGTTATTATTACCTAGAGTCCGCAGTTTACATTAGGGCTTATTCTTAGTATTGTATATTGTATGAGTTTTGTCAAATGTATAATGGCATGTGTCCATCATTGTAGTATCATGCAGTATAGTTTCACTGGCCTAAAAATCCTCTGTGCTCTGCCTATTTATTCTTCCCTCCCACCAACCCTTGGCAACCATTGATCTATTTACTGTTCTATAGTTTTATCTTTTCCAGAATGTCATAGAGTTGGAATCATAAAATATATAACATTTTCAGGTTGGCTTCTTTCATTCAGTAATATGAATTTAAGTTTCCTCCATGTCTTTTCATGGCTTGTTAGCTCATTTTCATTTTAGCACTAAATAATATTTTATTGTCTGGATGTACCAGAGTTTGTTTATCCATTCACCTACTGAAGGACATCTTGGTTGCTTCCAAGTTTCAACAATAATGAATAAAGCTGCTATAAACATTCATGTGTAGGTTTCTGTGTAGACATAAATTTCCACCTCATTTGGGTAAATATCAAGAAGTGTGATTACTCAATCTTTTGGTAAGAGTATGTTTAATTTTGTACAGAACTGCCAAACTGTCATCCAAAGTGACTGTACAATTTTGCATTCTTACCAGCAATGAATGAGAGTTCCTGTTGCTCTACAGCTTCGTCATCATGTGGTGTTGTCAGAGTTCTGGATTTGGACCATTCTAATTAGCACATATTGGCATCTCATTGTTGTTTTAATTTACAATTCCCTAATGATATATGATGTTGAGCTCCTTTTCATATGCTTATTTACCATCTGTATACAGTTAGCCTCACTTAAAGGTATTAATAGATTCTTGGAAACTGTGACTTTAAGAGAAATAATAAAACTAATTTTACCATATACTTATTGATATAAATAAAGTTAAGTTTCCATGTCATGTTTTTGATGAGAAAAACATCACCAAACTTCTAAATAAAGACCCAAACTCTTCCAATAGTAAACATTGAAATAACAGTGAGCTATACATACATTTAAGAAAGGTTAATAAAAAGTCAGATAATGATTTTCCAAACTGCTTATTCCAGTTCAGAGACATGGGTGGCCATGGCTAGCCCTGGCAGCTCAGGGTGCCAGGTGGGAACCAACCCTGCCATTTCATTGCAGGGCGCACTCACATCTACATCCACACTCACTCAGACTGAGACAATTAGGTAAGCCAATTTGCCTGGTATGCACATCTTTGGGATGTAGCAGTGAACAGGAGTACTGGAGGCACCCCATGTGGACATGGGGAGAATGTGCAAACTCCACAGATGGGGGCCCTAGCTGGGAATCAATTAATTTTTCTCATCAATGTTATAATGAAATGATGTTGAATGAAACATTATTTCAGAACCTGCTGTATCTACTTTGGTAAGGTGTCTGAGTAAGACTTTTGCCCATTTTTAAGTCAGGTTGTATGATTTCTTATTGTTAAATTTTAAGGGTTCCTCGTTTTTAAAGCACAGCTCAAAGCTCACCTTTTGTGACACTGGATGGGTCTCTTCCTTCCCCCAGTAGTTGATCTCTGTTGACTTTGCTCTGTCACAGTACCTTTCACAAACATCCATGGTATTGTAAATATTTACCCACCAGATTGTGAGATTCTTGGGGAGAGGGTCATGCCCCTCATTTTTGCGTTTCCAGAGCTGAACTCAGAGTCTGGCACTAATTAAGTACCCAACACAAGCGTGTTGAGTAAACCAAAATGTAAAATTAGGACATATGTGAACAGGGTGCCCCTGGCTCCCTTAGAAACACAGGGGGAAGTTTCTCTTCAGCAGAAGTAGTGAGAAACAAGCTCTAAAAAAGGCTTTTTAGTCTTAGCTACATTATATCTTTACCTGAACACATGTATTTTTACCAGATCCTTGATGCAATCTCTACCAGAGGAGCCACAGGTGGACAAGAAACTGAATGCCCTCCTCACTCAAGACTAAAATGCTCTGAGGCTCTCTGTGTTCAGGGAACCTGTTGCTGGCATGTCATCTTTCAGAGAATGTATCTTCATCTAATTCTTCCTGCTGCTGTTCCCATGTCTGCATATCTGCATAGCTAGAATCTTCACTTAGAAAGAATGAGCATTCTGTCTGCCTCCAGAAAGTCTCTTCTGGTTTCCTGAATGAAGCTGTACACGCATGTACATGTACATGCCTAGGTGGTGAAATTCCTTCTGATTTCTTTCACTGGTCAGAATGTTGCAAACATTTAAATCAACGTCTTTTCTTTACTCTTTTCTCCCACCATCTTGGTCTTCTGCTTTTTCTTACTCCTCATCTTTGCCTCTCTTTCCTTGGACTTGCAATGTTTTTATAAGATTCTCTCCTCCCTGACCCATCTAATCTTTGGCATTTAGCTTAGAATACAGTCCATTATGTTTTACAGCAAGTATCTCTCAATGGGTCTTCTATTGGATCCAGACTCAGGATCCAGAGTTGGGCTGGGCCCTAGGGGGATGAAGTTGAGAGAAGAAAGAACTTTCACATAATCTATGGGCTTGTGACCATTTGGCGTAATAGACATAAATGCTGAGGTATTCAGATGACAAGTAAAGAAAAGTTTCTTAAGAGATCACCAGATGTTTTGTCTCTAAGACTTCAGGCTTTTGATATTAGGCAGGTAAAATATATGGATTCTCCATGAACTTCTGCAATTTTCACAGTGTATTTTAGGGGTATTTAGGTAATTGTCATTGTCAGCATCATAGCACAATTTAGTAACTTAAAATTTTTACCAAAATATTACATGCTTATTGTAAAAAGTCCAAATAATTTAGACATCTGCCGAGTAGAAGTTTTAATGTCCTTTTAGTGCCTTCGATCCCTCCTTCCAATGTTGCACTTTCCTAAGATGAAGCATGATTGCACATGTATGCTTTTGGACATTTTATCTATGCATTTTGCATACACTTGTAGTTCTATTATTACTTTTTATGTAAATGGTCATTTTATATAATTTATTCTGTGATGTTCATTTTTTTTTTCAGTAAACAATAGGCCTTGGAGATCTTTCTGGTCAGTACTCATGGAACTACCTCATCTTCTCCAATGCTGCACTGGGCTGTGTACTATGGACACTTGGTGATGGGGAAACTTTTCCTTTCCCCTCGTAGTTCTTCTGGTTGATAGAATTATTAAAATGACAGAAATCAGATTAACAGGAGAAAATCAAATTTTAATACATATCAAGTATTCACATAGGCATGAAAATTCCAAAGATAGTAAGGCAAAATAAGGTATGTATGTTATTCTAGACCAAAGAGTGGGAAGCAGGGCTTTAGGACTTCAAAGGAAGGGAACACGAATTTACAATGGGAATGAAAAAAATTAATTTGTATTAAACATATGTTTGCCAGGCCATCTCAAAACCGAGGGACACAGGGAGGGCTTTGATCAAATGGATCTTGCTAGGCATAGCACACACTAGTTCATATTAAACTATAGTTATCTATGATGATATATCTTCCTTCCTGGAGCAGGTCCTATATTTTAAATTTTTTAAGTAGTAGAAGGGGAAGGTCAAAGATCCTTCCTGAGTCTTCTGGGTCCTGATTGTTTTGAGCTAAAGATAATCTGCATGCCAGAGTGGCACACCCTGGGGAGACTCCTGCTGAACCTCCCCAACAGATGGTCATTTATTTAACCATTTCCTCAGAAAAGAAATGGTTGTTTCTTTTCCTTTTTCCCTTTTCTTTGTTTAGATTGTTTCTTTTTCTTTTTTTCTTTCCTTTCTTCTTCTTTCTTTCTCTTTTTTCTTATTTTTCTATTTTTTTAAAAAAAGCAATAAATATCCTTATCTATATCCTTACATTTTCTCCCATGTGTGATTTCTATTGGATGTTATCAGCTTTATAAATGTTTGCTCTTCCAAGTGAGATTGAACATCCTTTTTTTTTTTGACCATTTGTTTTCTTTATTTCAAGTTGTCTGTTAATTTGCTTCATTTACTGTTCTTAGGAGTTATGTGTATTTCCTATTCATTTTAGGAGGCTTTCCCCAAGTATTTTATTATGAAAATCTTCAAGTATACAGAAAAGTTGAGAAAATTGTGTAGTGACATCCCTATACCTATCATCTAGAACTGATAATTAACATTTTGCTGTACTTACTTTATCACACACCTTTCCATTTAGCCATCCTTTTATTCATTTATCAATCTACCTTATTTTTGTGCATTTCAAAGTAGATTGCAGATATCAATACACTAAGTACTAAATTGAGATGCTTATCAATAACAGAACTTAATATTTATTTATAGTCCATTTTATTTTTTGACATAAAATTTATATACAGTAAAATGTATAAAATTAAGAATATAATTCAATGTAGGGAACTTTTTACATATTAAGAATAGATAAATATGTGTATAGAGACATATATACATATATGTATACATATGTGTATGTGTGTGTGCGTGTGTGTGTGTGAATATATATATGTGTGTGTGTGTGTGTGTATATATATATATATCAAGTATTTTTTCCCAGTCTGACTTTTACTTTTTAACTTTGTTATACTATCTTTCACATATAGAATAAAAAATTTACATAGTCATTCTATCAATAATTTTCTTTATGCATTCTAGGTTTTATATCTTGCTTAGGAAGACTTCTCCTACCCTAATATTATTTTTTAAATTCCATATATTTTTTAGAGCTTTGGTAGTTCTATTTTTAATTTTTTAAATCTATATTAAATAATTTTTTTGTATAGGGATGGATGTAACCTAACTTTTGCAATGGGGAAACTAGTTGTCGCAAAGCCAAACACTCTTTTTAGAATTATCTCCTGTAATCTTTGCCAGTTTTCTCCAAATCTTAGAAGAAATTGGAAGAACAAAGACAGAAAAGGCAGCAAGAAAGCAGAAGTCAGGGCAGAGGGAAAGGAGAGGGAAAGGATGAGATTTCTGGAGTAATGATAGTAAAAGTCTCACTAAAATCTTTCTGTAACAATTGATTGAAGTTATTTCTGGCATAAAACAGTGAAAGTGAAAGTTTGGTTTTTAATGGTATCTCTCCAATAATGCTATTTTCTAACTTAAACAACTTGATAAAGTGATTCAGAGTTTGAGAATTACATTAGGAACAGTTTCTCTGTCTTTTTAGTGGAGATGTCTGTGGAAGAGTTGCAGTCAAAATATGAAGTTTGTAAGCTATAAACTGCAGCGTTAGTGATTGATGAGTCTGTAGGCATGTGAAATGAGAGAGCAAGAAAGAAGACAGCAGCCAAAAGCAGGCAGATGAAGGATCTGGTCTACCTTGCTGGTTCACTTTGAGGTAAGGACGATGCAACTCTTGGTAGGAGAGTGTGACCTAAGGTAAGTGTTGTTGCATGAGAAACAAGGGAGCAAAAGCAATCTGAATACGTAGTGCTTTTGAGAACACACCTAGAATATTTTATTCAGCTTAGAGATGCTCTTGTTATACAGAGAAATAACCGATTGGAGTCAACCGGAAACAGAAAAAGAAATTTCTTGTAAGGATACGTTAAGATAACATATGCAAAAGTATTTTACAAATTGCACTGTAACACAAAAGCAAATTCTTTCCATGATTATCATAATATAAGGAATAAAGAAGGAAGTATATATATATATATATATATATATATATATATATATATATATATATATATATTGTTCTAGGATAAAGACTTACGGGCATCAAGAAAACTATATATATAGGGATTCATATATATCATGTTTTTCTCCAAACACAATATTTATTTATTCAGGATCCACTCAGAAGATAATATGGTACCATAAAACCTAGCTATTCCACTCCTAGGTACTTACTCAAGAGAAATGAGAGCATATTCATGCAAAGACTTTTTATACATGAATGTCCGTAGCAGCTTTATTTGTAATAGCCCAAAATGGAAACAACTCAAATGTCCATCAACAAGGGAAGAGATAAATGAATGTGGTATATCCATACAATGGAATACTATTTAGCAATAAAAGTAGTAAGCTATGATATAAGCAATAACATGGAATATATCTTAAAATAATTATAATGAGTGAAAGAATCCAGGTAAAAGAGAGCACATGCATTTTGATTCTATTTATATAAAGTTCTAGAAAGTATAAATTATAAGGGAAGGAGAGACAATGAGGGATTATAAAAGGGTACGAGTACAGTTCATGAGGTAGTGGGTATGTTTGTTATCATGGATGTGTGCGTATGTCAAAACTTTTCAGATTGTATAACTGAAACAGGGTATTTTATTGTATGTCAATTATACCTCAATATAGCTGTTAAAAAAAGTCAGAAAGTACTTATTTTCTTTGACAAACAGTCTTTTCTAAAATATTCAAAATAAAAAATTTTAAGCAAGCAAGGTTTACTGCTGCATTCAATCTACAATTTGATTTAGAAAAATCCAGTTTAATTTTTAGAATTAAAAGATTTCAAAGAATTCTTAGGGTTGAAGAAATCTGTGTTGATCATCTATGAGGTGAAAAATTAGTCAGAGGAAAACATAAGAGGTTTATAAAGGCTTTATATTCACCACAACACTCCTAGGGTTCTAGGGTTAGTTCTCCAAAGGGAAATTATAGAAGCCTCATTTCCATAGTCTAGAAAATTTAACTGTACAAAGATTCAGCTAAGGATAGAGCTCAACACTTGTAAATGCTTTTCATCTTAAGACACAAGCTTTTTCAAACACCTATTAACAAAGTCCACACTGTATTAGGAGCAGAAGGGTGTAATCATCGCTCCTTTTACAGACAGAATTTGGAATCCAAAAGGGCTCAGACAGCCTGCCCAAGGTCACCTGGGGAGGCGACTGCAGACTCAGGGGTGAGGCTTGGGTGCTGCCTCCTGGCCTTTTCCTTACTTCAACCAACAAAGAATTCTCTGGCCCTAAACCAGACTAATGCAGAGGGAAGAAATCGCATGCCTTAACCAGTCTGCTTTGAAACTGTGATGGTATTAGAGGCACACCAAGGGTGGGATCCAATGGGTCCGATGCTAATCTCATTTCCTCACTATTTTAGACCAGTTTATTGGCGTCTTTGTTAAATTCTTCATGAATGACAGAATATATTATTGAAAGCTAAATGATTTCTTGGTAAACTCAGAATAAGGATTTTCACTCATTTGCTTTTCATCTGTTGTCAGAGAGCTGTTCAGCACAACGTAGAGATTCTCTCAACTCTGTAGAAAATCTAGGAAACTCTTAATCCTGCTGGATTGATTATAAAATAAATTTGGGGTTTCCAGGACTCAGGGAGGGAAAATCTGTTAGACCCATAACACCAGCAAGTGGAAGATTTGGCATGTTCTGGGAGAGTTATACACCTGAGTTTTGAGGATGATTGTAGTCTATTCAGGGCTCCGCTTTGTCTGGTGAAACCTCTGTTGGCTTTGGTTCACCAGTGTGGAGGAACCAGTTAATTTAGATGTCAGATCCTATGATCCTATGTCATATGCTGTCATATGATGAGAAGTTCCAGCACATGTAAGACTCATTTATTATGAGTTTCTGTTGTAGCTCTCTTGGTAATGCTTGACTTTTCTGAGAGTTACTCATATATAGAACACATGTAGCCATCTGAAACATAGCTGAGAAACCAGAGGAATCCAAAAAAGGTCTTTGGGTGGCCAACATAGGCACCAAAAATTTATAGAGGTACTTTGCCTCTCTTTGAAATGATTTACTTTTATTTCATAAGTTTCATTTTGATCTATAGCAGATTAGAATCAGTGTGTTAATGGGGGCAGGGAAGAACTTTTAGTTACAGAAGCAAAAACTGGGGGAGGAGATGAGAATTATAAAAGCACACATAAGAATGCAAAAAATATAATCTAAGGTAAGGGCAAATAGCTCTCCATAATTCCAAAGCCCAAGAGTTCAGTATTTTTCTACATCAAAGTTCAGTGTGGGAAGTTATAATTATTTGTTTTACAAACATATATTGGGAACCTGAGTACTCCTCCACCAGGAACTGGGTACGTAATGACAGAAATAGATCTGTCCTTAGGGAGAGTAAAAAATTATGTTTGATGAATTTTGTTTAGAAAAATAGTGACTAATACAATATTATTTAGAAAGATTTCCATAACAACGAAAAAGGTTTAAATGATTTGATTGATCAAGTTTTAGGCTCTAACAATCTAGGAGAATATTATGTTAGAACAGTTCATTCTCCACTCGACCTAATAAATGAGGCATTAATTATATTAGCATGTCATTGTTCTTAGTTTTAAATTAAGAGCAGTATGCATATGTGTTATTTTCTGAAGACACAGATGTCTAACGTGTCAGAAGTGATACATTAGAGGCAGGAAAAAGTAGAGACAGAAAACACAAGGGACTCTCAATTGTCATCTTTTGACGGAGATCTCTCATTTTATCAGTCTCTCTCCACACCTCTCTCCCAGTTCCCCTTTCTAATACACACAAAAAATGTTCCAAAATTAATAGATTTAGTAGAATTAGAACAGAGGGCGCGGCTGCCTGGTGAGATACCAAGCGTTTAAAATAAAACAAAACAAATGCCTCTTGATTACCAAGGCAGGAAATTTCTGTTTAACTGGAAAAGCTGGTTGCTGGAATGCAGGAATCTGAGAGGGGCCTTTTTGGAGAGGCTAGAGGAGGTGTGGCTGTGGGAGATCCCCTGTGGGCATCCCCACCTCGCTGCTAATGCCTGGCTGGGGGAGAGTCTAGTGCACCAGGGATGTCAGGGCAGTGAGATGAGTCTGACACAGCAGAGGGATCAGGTCAGACTGTTAGCACTTTTTGGCAGTGTAATCTCTATATCAGGGAACGCTGAGAGCCCAAAGGTGGTTGAATTGAATAGCTAATTTGGAGCTAGAATGAGGACAAGAGCCAGCATCAACCCACAAATGAGGCCTCTCCTCATCTAGCTTACTTCGACCACAGTCTTTTCTGTATATTTCTCATCACTGTACGCCTAGTACCTAACACAGCTCCTGGCATAAGATGTGCTCAGTAATGCTGAATGAATGAATAAATGAATGAATGGACTTAAGACTAACTTCTTTACTACCCTCTTACCATGTAATATACATTGTTTCTGAAACTACTTGCCATCCTTGATTTAAAACACACACACACACACACACACACACACACATCAAGAAACAAATCAACCAACCTTCCACCTTGGCCTAGAACTTCTAACACAGTCAGATCCAAAGAAATTAATCAGATGCTAAAATTGGGAGAAATCTGGTAAATTACTCCCACATTATTATAGCTCACTATTTCACAGAAGTTTCCATATAATAAAAATAAATATTTAGTTTTTTCCTAGTAAAGAGTTTGGTGGTTTCCTGTTATTGCTTTATTTACCCTTAGTAATGAAGTGCATACTCAGAAGTTTATGGTTAGACAAGTTTTATCCTGAGGAGTTAGCAGTCTAGTTATAATGAAGACAAACAAATATAAATACACATAAGTGCTTTGCTCATTCAAATAACCTCCAGGCAGGGCCTCTGTCCTGTGGTTTCCTGACACTCCCGTCTTTCAAATATGGTGTCCAGGAAGTCCGTGTGTTCTGGGAATCTGTGGGAGACTGCGTATGGAGGTATTATGATGGCTTTGCCTTCTTGGAGCCTGACCTTTGAACCCAAGGTAAGATGTAGCTGTCTGTTGTGAGCAGGGAAAGCGGTTGTCAAAGTAACACACTTGAACACATTTATGTCTTTCCACAATGACCGATTTATTGAGTGGAACCTGCTCAGATAAACCAATTAGGTACCCACACAGGTTAACACATAGCACTCAGAAGGGAAGTACAGAGTGAAGGGATGAAAGTTCTTTGCATCTCCAAAGCAAGCTCTGTTGACTGGCCAATGGCGCCGCGGATAGCTGTGTGTTGGTCCCAAGCCAGAGGCTACGATGGGTCAGAAGGTCAGCGTTTGGGCTCTTTGCGCACCCATCCCTGATGCCCTTGGGTCATGCTTGAGCATCATCTGTCTGGGGTGTTCAGCATATATGAACCTTACAAAGTAGGATTCTTATGCTTATTGGCCCCTGAAGATGGGGGCTTATCCAGGGCTGTTGGCTGATGTTTCTGTGGTTTTGGGCCATCCAGTCACACCCTAAGAATATTCCTATTGTGCCAGTTGACAGCACTGTCATGGCTCCCATGGGATTCATTTTGTAAAATCCAAATAGTCCTCATTTATTTATGCTCAATACACTATTCTTCCCCCCTGTTTTATGGACTCGAAGTGTCCACAGAAGACAGGCCACAAACTGCTAACAATTTACCACCAGTGAAGGAGCATGCACCAGAATGTAAGCCCATTATGTCACTAAGCACACTGGTAGGTCCTGCTGACTTTTCAGAATAAGACCTTCTAGATAAAGGTTTGCCAGATAGTAAATAGTTTAGTCTCTGTTCCAGCTGCTCTATGTTACTATTTAGTAGCGCTAAAGCAGCCACAGACAGCACATACATGAATGGGTGTGGCTGAATTTCGGTACAAATTTTTTTTTAAGCAAAAGTTGGCATAGGTAGGAAATATTCAGTGGGTTGGATCTGGCTTGTGGTGGAGGAGGGATTGTAGTCTGCCAACCGCTGTTTCAGATGAAAGAAACTATTCATGATTACCTGGTGCAAGTTTCTTATCTTGAACACCACTGGGCAGACAACCCATGAAGGGCCACATCAGGAGGAATCCCAAGGCCTGGACATCTGTTGCTTGTGGGACCACCGACACAAAGTTAGGAGGAGGGATATGCTGCCTTTTCTTCCAGACTCACCAATGTCTTTACCACCATTGCCGGCCTTACAACTTCATTCAGTATATGCCCACCACTCTTCTGCCCTATGTCCATATCAACCTTCTTCTTGCCTCTCTCTTCTAGTTCTCTAGTTCTCTGATTAACCTAGTTTTAGGCCAGTCAGCTCACTTACACTTTCTATAACTAACAGTGCTCCTACTTCTATCTCCTGAGGCTGATGCTCCTTTTCCCACTGTAGTATTGAAATGATCAGGGCCAGGCTTTTCAGGTCATGTTTCTTCCTACTTAGGTATTTTATACTGTCTCTGGAGTTCTATGCTATTCAGATCTCTACCTCTTGCTTCTCTAGGCCCTTATTCTTAAAGATGTCCTTCCGTTTACCACCTAAAAGATCTTAATCTCCAAGAGTAAGTTTCTGTGCTGTGCTTCTTATTGCTCAATATTTTTGCACACTTTCTATCTAGTTTCCACCTGAGCTCACCTCTATCATTTCCTAAATTTCTTCCCTGACCTTGTGATCTCTTCTGGATTACTGTTAAGAAGCACCAATGTTTTCTCTGTTTGAAAAGTTATCTAATTGACGTATCTTGTCTCTGTCTTTCTTGTTGCATTCAGGTTCTTTGACATTTAGTCTTTCATTTATACACTCACAATCAATACAGTGAACCATAGTTTTTCCAGGAGTCACCTTACCTCACTGGTTGGCTTTTTTTTTTTTTTTTTTTAGCTCAAAGAATCCAGCTAGTACTTGGCACCTAATATATATCCTATAAACTTAATAGCCTGAGGACTGTACAGATCCACCTTTCAGCCTTAAGATTTCTTGTAGCTAAGCAAAGGCACTCACAGAATAGGCTGTGGTAAGGCTCCAGAGGTATTATGAGGCCCTTGGCCAGCCAGACTTTAAAGAGCATCTGCTTTCTGTCTCTATTGGGTCTTTCCTCCACTATTAAATTATCCACTCTGTCTTCTTCAGAGTGACTACTCTGTCTCCTGGACTCTCGCAGGTCCTACAGGAATCTCCCAGAGAGGCCGGATGGCAGATTTTCATAGACTGGCTTCATGCTTCTGACCATGGCAGAGAATTGGATAGGGAAGGGTAAGGGAGACTCTGACTTCTCTCCTTCTACTCCTAGTGGTGGGATGCTCTGGATGAAAGATAAACTCTTCCATGGGATTGCTTTTCAGTGATTGGCACTACCATCCACCCATCACTCAAGCCAGAAAAGCAGATGTCCCATAGATGACTCCCTTTCCCTCACCTGCTCACATCTAGTTCATCACCAAGTCATGTCATCACAGGCCTTACTATCTACTTTCTTACCCCCCACTGCCACAGTAGTTCAGGAGACCATCAGCTCTTAGTCAGATTACTCTTCTCTCTAGTTTTCTTGCCTTCAGTTTGAATCCAAGTTGGACCGACTGTGTTCCCAGCTTTGCTATTTATTTGCTGCATGACCTTGCATAAGTTATGTACCCTCTCTGGGGCTCAGTTTCATTCTCGCTCTCTTTTAAAAAAATTTTTTTTTGAAAATGGGGATGATAACGAGCTTCCCTAGCTCATAAAGTAGTTATGAGGATTGAATAAGTTAATATACATAAAGTACATAGAACGGCATCTAGTATACAGTAAACACTCACTATGCTTTGGTTATCGCTATTGTCACTGCCATTGTTATTTTCTCTTCCACTATGGGGTTAGGTGCCTCTCATATATAATTCTATTATATATATTTTTACCTTTTTCTAGCACTTACTACATTATATTTTATAGTCTCCCTTTATTTGTTTCCTTGTGAGACTGTGAACTTTCCCTTCGTTGAACCCAAATTATATGCATATTGCCTGACACAAAGAAGATATTCAGAAAACATTTCTTGAATTAGGAATGAATATAAACCAAGGATTTTTAATCCCCTAAAAAATGAAGTAGGAAAAGGAGATGAAGAAAAAAAATTAAAAAAAACACAACAAAACAAAAAACCCCACTTAGGACAGCTGTATTCCTCTCCTTACCAAAGGTATGTACGTGTTCTCTGTATCACCAGTGATTAGAGCTCTTTTCCTTCTTGCTGAAGCCAGTTATCATCAGCCAGTTATCATCAGCTGTTACCTTCAGGTCCTTGCCTCTCTTTGATCTACTATGATGGGTGATTAAGAATTGAATTATCCACCCAAAACTTTTTCTTCTTTTACTTTATTGTTATTTACTGGTTCATGGCCATTCTGAGGATTCCAAACAGCTGGTCTCAGGATAACGGAGGTGTTAAAGGCGGAATATTGAGAATGGACCCTCAATGTCTCAAACTCTCAAAGCAGAAAGCCAGTGTTATTAGTTCAAAAAAAGCTTCTGATTCCTGTCGTGAATTTCACTGATGGTCATGGCAGCAGCAGAATTCATTTAATTAAGCTCCTCTGTGCTCAGGGCGCAATGAGGAAACTCCAGACAGTGAGTCCCCATTTTTTAACAACTGGACGTTGTCAGACATTTTCTAACAAAGCAGTGACGTGGGCTGCTTTGGACATAAAATAGCTTATGCGTAGGTGTCGTCAAAGAAAGGGTCGAAAGACTGTCTGGGAAGGGTGTTAATAGTGGTACGTGGGGTGAGACAGTTCCCTTAGATTCTAACTATGGTGTTACCTGTGAAAAATGCTGTAATCATTCAACTTTTCTTTCAACAACTGTCTAGCAACAACTGTGGTAGGCCCAGAAGATCCCCAAATAAATAATACAAGTTGCTGCCCTTCAGAAGCTCACAGCCTGGAACAGTCGGTCTGGGGGACAGTCAGAGAAGCCATCATATGAAGCTGTGCAGAAAGAGTCACATCTTATTCAGAAATTTAGTCCAAAGTCAGCATATAAAGTGAAATGACAAATAGTCTGGAAAATTACCCCCTCAAAAATTCTCTAAATCAAATCTAAGAAACTTCCTTCATTTTTCTTTGCATTTCAATTAGAGCTGCTGCTGCTGCTTCTTTCTTCTTTCTTCTTTCTTCTTTCTTCTTTCTTCTTTCTTTTTCTTCTTCTTCTTCTTCTTCTTCTTCTTCTTCTTCTTCTTCTTCTTCTTCTTCTTCTTCTTCTTCTTCTTCTTCTTCTTCTTTTAATTTTATGCAGCTAAGGTTTATTTTTGTAGGGGATAGGAAACAAACATGTCTTTTTCATTCTCTTTGTTTCTCCTTTTTCCTCTTTTTGTTTACTGAGCATGAGTGGTTAATCCATGTTAGTTAAATGCATGATGCAGCTCCTTGGTTATAAAGTGCTCTGAAAGCAGAGGAAAAATGTTCTAACTTTGCCTGAGGAAATCTAGGAAGGCTTTACTGAGGAAGTGTCATTCAAACAGGTGAAGGGTTAAGAACTTTCTAAACACAGAGAATAGTAATAACAGAGACCTATAGCTATGAGAAAGAGTAGTTTCTTTAGGAAATGATCTGGAGTTTATGTTTGGCGCAAGGATGATGGCAGTGGAGAAGGTGATGAGTGATGGAAAAAGAGAGGTTCATCAAGGCAAGACCATAAAGGGATCAAAACATACCACAGGGCTGGAGGAAAGAGTGATCAGGAACATTGTGTCCACTCCCTGGCAGCCCACTATCCTCCACCCTCCCTTCTCATCACTTGCCACTTCCTTCTACTGTTAATTACTTCCTGAAATGGCCAGATACACCATTCTTCACCTCAGTCCTGGTATGCTGGCTCTGACTCACAGAGTGTTATTTTCTAGCTGAAGACAAGTATATGTTTCTGTTTCCTAAGTCTCTTTTCATTTAGGGATCACTGACTGAGTCATTGAATCACTACTAACCTCAATGACAGCCTAAATGTAGATGTGTTTCATGTGTCTATTTAACAGACTGTGGCACAGCCACAGCCTATTATGTAGGCCTGGATGGAAACCTACATAATATTCTATATACTGCATTGCCATTCAGAACATGAGATGGATATCTTCAAGGACCATGGAAATATTTCTTTCTTCACTTCCCTGGGAAAAAAAGAGAAAGTGAGTTCCATATTTAGATTCTTTTGGAGAAATTAGGAAATGATAATAAGATTTCTGGGTTAGAATTTATTCATGATAACTTAGGTGTTATACCTAAAGCCTGGGGGACATGCTTTATCAATTAGAATCAGATCAGATCACATATAACAAAGAAACCAAAACAAGTGTTTTAAATAAAATAGAAATTTATTTTCCTTTCAAATATAAGAAGTCTAGAGGTAAGCAGTCTAAGACACTATACAATCACTCACAGTTTCAGGGATTCAGACTTCAGGTCCTATGTGGCTTCTCAAGCTCCAGCCATCACATCCTATTCTAAACAACAGAAAGAAGGAGGGGACAAGTTTGAAGTGGGGGAAATAGCGCCTAACAACCGTGCTATTAAGAGATCCCTGGAAGCTGCCATACATTGCTTCTGCTTATCACACATTGGCCAGAACTTAGTGGAGTTTGAGAAATATTGTCATTTCTTCAGTTGACAAGGTGAGGGTACTGCAGTAGGCAACTAGCAGCCTCTGTCACAAATCCCAAGTGCAAGAACCCAGCTCTGTACCTGTGATCAGAGAGCTGACACACCCTTGTCTCTCTCCTCCCCTTGGTGACAGAAGCTTGTGACTCAGAAGATCATGTAACAGCTATGGGGTTCTTCTAGACAGTCATTAACCCCCATACTTGTGTGATAGAGTTAGCACTGGTCTTATTTAAATGTTAGGGAATAGAGGGTTCATCCCATTGCTATCACACTAGCCCCTCAGGTTTCTTGAGAACATCATCATGGACAAGTCCAGCCTATTGACATTTCATCCATATAGCATTCTCTCATTCTATGCAAAGCCATAAACGTCAGAGCCCTTATTGGGGTCACTTTCTCTGATTCCTTGCTTTCTCCCCAGACCCTCAGGTGTTTGAATGCCACACAAGAGGTAGCTGGCATCTTTTAGCAATTGTGAACATGAATTTCCTCTGTGACCTAGACAATACATGTATGAGTGGTTACCAAGGACACAGGAGGGAAAGAGGAGGAGGAAGAAGTAGCAGTTCCAGTAGAGAAGTAACAGAAGGGTGGAGAGAAGGAGGAAGGAAATGGGTGGGCCTGGCCTGGCCCTTTACAAATATGTGAATGAATCCATTTTTTTTTTTCCAGGATACTTCCCTATCTTTGGGCACAATCTCTTTCACTTGTTCTCCTTGTCCTCACACTCCTCTAGCCACCCATCCTCAGGGTCCTTCTTGGCACAGACATGACCAGTCTTTCCCTCCTTTTGTCCCATTCAAAAGCAACATCTGCTGTACTATGTCTTTAGGGATTCACATAAGCGATAACACCTAAATAATGGATAATGAATCACAGGCTTTCAAAAATATGTTATATTTATCTACTCTCCCCAATAAGCCTGATAAGCTTATCACTTCCATAATTATCAAGATAAGAATGTGTTCCTCCCAGAAGTCATATTTACTTTGTAAAAGAGATTTCTAAGTCTAAACCCAAAGATATCTTAGTCACCTTCAATAGAATCATAGTAAAGGGGAAAGAATTAGGTAGAAGGGGCCCCTCTAGGGCTAGGGCTGGGGTTCTAGAGCCCTAGCAGGAAGGAGGGAGAGGTAAAATAGGACTCACTGTTCAGCACCGAACTGGTATGTGCCTAGCACAGTGTCAGCTGCATACATACTGAGGGACTGATCCATAATGAATAAAAATGTGAAGGGGGTTTTAATGAATGGAGAGTTTACAAAGCCGAAGGGTAAGGCTGAGAGAACCAGGAAAAGAGTGCAATGTGCAGGATGAATACAGTGGGAAACCCACACCATTTCTCAGCCTGAAGATGCCAGAGAAGAGAGTAGCTTTCAGCTCTGAAGAGAGCTGTGGCTTTTGGAGAGGGGCCATTTAACAGGAGCTGTGGCATTTGGTAGCTGAACCCAGCCACTTCCCAAATACGGTATGGCGTACGGCGGGAGGGAATAAATCCCCAGACCTTTCTATGTTTCTACCATCTAAACTTTCACCTGCGCTTCCTGTTGGCCAAACCCACTGGAAGCGAAAGGTGCAAGGGATCTTGGGTAAGAATCTGAAGAGATCAGCTTCCCAAGGGCAAATTGGAGAAAGGTGGAAAGTGGACCTGGTGAGGCAAATACAAAATGTTTTAGCACATAAACCTTTAGAAGTTTACACTTTAGTATAGAAGAGAGACATAATCTAATAAAAAGCATTGTGCAAGGTGACTTTGCTGGGGCAGAGGTTCTCCCTTAGGAACTGAGGAAGATAAAGTTGGATAGTTATTAGGCCCATTTAGTGGAGAGTGTCAAGACTTAGCGTTGAAGGAATAAAACTGTACAGAGCAGCCATCAAAGTGATTAATAAAATATATTATCCTACTCATTTTATAAAAATATTTTCAATGGCTGCTGGCAGTCCTGGAAAACGTCTGGAGGACTCCAAATTCTTAGATTGGTTATAACTCAATTAAAGTAACTCTTTCCCTCCTTCCCTCTGTTCTTCCCTTCTGTTCCCCCTCCCTCCTTCTAGCAAATATTACTTGAGTCCTTTGCATGAGGCAGGCACTATGCCTGCCCTCTGGGGGGCTCTTTATCACCATTGCTTCTTTCTCTTTGTTCTGTAGAGTAGGCTTTCCAGACAGACCCTTTCTGAGAGACAATGCTACTTTGTTGTTGCTTGGCAGGCAACCATTGTTGCTTAGGGTGGAAAGAAGGGAGGTGTGAAGGTTTTCAAAAGGAGTAAGCCATGTGAATATTTACGGTGGAGTGTGGACAGAAGAGCAGGAAAAAAAGATTGAGATTCTAGAAATTCTGAACTAGAAGTTAAAGGCTTATGGGGCAATGGGGAGAGAAATATCTGGGAGATTTAGTTCAGTATGATAGGGAAAAATATATCTAAATGATAGCTTTTCTTTCACCCCTTTCCACAAGAAATCAGTGCAAATATGGAGGAAAAGCTACTTTAAGAGGTGGAGACAGAGCCCTCTCTCAGCTATGTTGGCCCAGAACTGGAAACCAGGAATTCAGTAGTGTAAAAGCTCCATTCAAACAGCTCTAGAACCATTAAGCAATGCAGACAAGCTCTTGGACACTTGGTATGGCTTTCCCCTTGCCAGCATGCCTCTCTCATCCTGTCTATAGGGCTATGCCTGTTTATCTTTCCGTCATTCTGCGAGAGGTCAGTAACCTGATTTTATCATTTCTTCAGAGAAGTACTTTTCAGTCTGTCTCTCCTCTGCCCTTGGAGCCAACTGCTCCTTAATAACTCAGTATGTCTGGCTAGCCCGTTTTGAAGTTTCTCTGAGGCTTCCCCCATCTATTTTGTTGAGTAGCTACCTGTTTGCTGACAATGTATTTTACTGCTTTTACAACTTCTCCTACCTTCCCTGAGGAGTCTCAGATGGCAACAGGGCCCCCATCTTGCTCTTTGCTTTGAGCAGCACGGTGGTCAAGAGCACTGACATCAGACTGCTTGGTGTTGATGTCTGCTTCTTCTAGTAGCAGCAATGTGATCTTGGGCAAGTCCCTTACCCTCTTTGAGCCTTAGTTTCCTCATCTGTAAAGCGAGAATGATAATATTTTCAATTTGGTAGGACTACTGTGGGGAATAAAAAAGTCAAATGGTGGGCATTCTCAGTATGCTGATTTCATCTCTTCATTGCTTCCTGTGTTTGATTACAGGGCCTTCTAGACATTGAGATAATTTAATAATTCTCAGGTTTATCTCCATGTAAAACTCAAGAGGAGGAGTCTAGGGTAGGGTTCAAGTTTTGGTCATTAGAGGCAGATGTAAGTTTTTACAAAGAATTGACTTAAGTTGGAGTCGAAGTTCTTTAGAGATCTTTTTGCCCACATTGGGCATTGGGCATTTATCAGCTGAAAGAAAAAAATGCAAGACTTAGAAGTTATGATAACTTCCTTAAGGTCACACGGGGGCTTATTGGCAGCCAGGACTGGAAGCGAGGTCTCTTCATTCCAAAATGCAGCATTCTATTTACACCACCAGGGTTCTTCTAGTTTTATATATTTTGTACTTATCTATCTATCTATCTATCTATCTATCTATCTATCTATCTATCTATCTATCTATCTCATCAATTTGAATCTTTCCCTCTGAATTTTAATCTTTTCTAGAACCCTAGTTTATGAAGAGGAAAGCTGAGCTGCTCTGGCTGAAGAGAGTTTGGATCTCTTACACTGGCCTTTTCTCTACTTTCTGCAGTAGCCCTTGAGATTTCCCATATCATTATCTTATCAGTACTTGTGCATGTGTTTCTTTTATATGGTGTCAAATTGCATTTTTCTAACCAGTTTTTCTAGTATATGAAGTTTTTGAACTTATTCTGTCTTCAAAGAGGGTTGTCAACTAATATCCTCTATATAATATATTGCAGGGCAAGACATTTTTGGACAGATTACCTTGAACTTTGGTCTTTGCAAAAAGCCTGGAAGCCAGCCTAACTCTATAACATTGGCCAAGGTTCTGGAGGATGGGAAGGACCCTAAAGCAAACAAGCCTACACCCCACTTTCATCAACTCAAATATTTCTATCCTTAGCTTGCAGCACACCCAGGATCGAGTTCCAAAAATTCCATTTAATTTTCTTGGCTTCTATATTCACTAAGTTACAACTGGACGAGGAGGAGTTTTGGCACTAAAAGCCCGCAAGGGAAAGGCTGTTTCTTTGAACTTTGTTGCCCAATCTTGCAGACATTTTAGGTTCAGATAAGGTTTTGGTGGCCAGTCAATTCTTTCTACATGTTGTTCTGAAATGAACCCAAACTCTGCCACCTCCTGAGATTGATGATCAAATTGTGACAATAATAAGTTGACATTCCTCATTTTAAAGCCAAGTTTTCCTAAAGGTCTTTTCTCCGCTGTGCTCCTTTTCCAGCCATGTAACTCTCTTTACCTTCAGATTGTGGTGAATGTAGTCTGAGCCTCTTCCTCTGGCCCCTGAGTGGCTGCTTAGAGGCATCTCTGTGTCTACTCTGGTAGTTTGCTCGGGAAGGTAAGAGGAGATTATTGATAAAGCATGATCTCTGCTTTCTCAGCTATTGCTTGTTTTTAAATCACCAAGCTCTGCCCTAGTCAATTGAGCCTTTCACTGTAGGGATTACGAGAGCTAAGTGTGTAGTTTCCTATTCAGAGAGCTGCCTGTGTGTGTGTGTGTGTGTGTGTGTGTGTGTGTGTGTGTGTGAGAGAGAGAGAGAGAGAGAGAGAGAGAGAGAGAGAGAGAGAGAGAGAGAGAGAGAGAGAGAGAGAAGGGAAAAGGGTGGATTTAAAGATCCCCGTTATCTTCTAAGTTCCATGAGGTCAGGGAGCACATCTGCCTTGTTTAATGTTGTGTCTTCTGTCCCTGACACATACCTAGGACATAGTAAACACTCAACAAATACTGGTTGAAGAAATGAATGAATATCTGCCTTCCTGTATTAGTAGACATTCTCTTCCATCTCAGAGTTAAAAAGTATAGCAGCCTCCGAGATCCAGGATATTGAGTTCGGTGAATTGTCTGACTGTGTGTGTGGAGACTGGTCAGTAAGGGTGGCCACCTTTAAGTCAAATAGATCATTTATGTGGTATATTTTGAAGAATGTTGGGAAATCTTAACTCCCCTAATAAGCACATATTTCAAGACTCAGCAGTTTACTGTTTTAGATGACTGTATTTGGATCTTGAATATTTGTTTAGCAGGAATTCCTACAGGGACACCCCTTTAGGATTTGTTAGGGAGATGGAACAACAAGTGTGACAGGCAGAGCATAGGTCCTGGAGTCAGATGGGTCTGAGTTCTAATCTCAGTTCCACCATTTACCATCTATGGTACTTAGATAAATATTTGACCTCTCTCAGTGGGTTTGCAAAGAGCCTGGAAGCCAGCCTAACTCTATAACATTGGCCAAAGTTATAAAATGGGGATAATAATATCTGCTTCTCAGAATTATGAACAGTAAATGATATTGAATATGTAAGGTGACCAGCCACGTATTGGCACACGAGGCACATTATATGAGGTCTTTTTTCTGCTTTTCTCCTTCCTAAAAGCAAGATTTTAAAGAAGTGTTGTGGGGGAGAAGGTAAGAGAGGATGATGAGAACAGTTTTTGTTCCAGATTAAAAATTTGTCTGAGATCAGTTTCATTGACTAATATTGCTTAGTTGGCATGTAAAACTAGTAAATATAAAACTTTTTCCAGTTATATAATTTTATTGGAACAATCTGACAAGTTTATTTAGTACCTCTGTGCAAATTAGAAAAGGCACCTTTACGTGGGGGGCGGGTATCAGCCCTCTGGGCATACGGTTTGGCAAGCAGACTGTGACTCTGGGCACATCTGGAAAAGGGCCATTTCCTCTGGGCTCATGCAGCCCTGAGCCAGATACATAGCTTAGCAGGAGAAGCATAGGCCAGATATCATTTTCCATCTCTCCACCTCAGCCAGTTGCCATTGTGTGGTGAACTACCTGCTCCAACAGATGAGATGGGCTTGTCAACCAGAAGCAACAATTTGCAATAAACTTGGGCTGAGTCATCAAATGTAGTAGACATTTGTTGAGGAAAATCTATTTTTTGAGGCAAAAGACCTGGTTCAAAATACTTGAACGTCTAACTCTGTAACCTAGGGCAGGATTATGAAGTTGGTAAATATACCAAACCTATTTCTTCATTTATGAAACAGTGATAACAATACTGTCTTAGTTATCTATTGTTGCATAGCAAATCATCCTAAAATTTTGCAGCCTGAAAAAGAATAAACATTTGTCATACCACATAGTTTTCATGGGTAAGGAATTCAGGAACAGATTAGCTGGTTCTTGTGCAGGATCTCTTGTGAGGTCTTGGATAAGATTTTGGTGGGTCAATCAGTGTTATACACCATATCAACAGAAAACAAACAAACAAACAAAACTCCAAACCACATCACCAATTTTATTGACATAGGAGAAGCATTTGACAAATCTAACATCCTTTCATGATTAAAACCCTCAACAAAGTAGGAAGAGAGGGAGACTTTCTCAGCTTGGTAAAGGGCATCTATGTAAAACTCACAGCTAACATTATACTTAATGGTGAAAGACTAAACACTTTTCTTTGAAAATCAGGAACAAGACAAGAATGTCACTATCATCACTTCTATTCAACACTGTATTAGAGGATCTAGCCAGGGAAATTAGGCAAAAAAAAAAAAAAAAAAAAAAAAAAAAAAAAAAAAAAAAAAAAAAAAAAAAAAAAAAAAAAAAAAAAAAAAAAAAAAAAAAAAAAAAAAAAAAAAAAAAAAAAAAAAAAAAAAAAAAAAAAAAAAAAAAAAAAAAAAAAAAAAAAAAAAAAAAAAAAAAAAAAAAAAAAAAAAAAAAAAAAAAAAAAAAA